>PVKC010007110.1:0-29993 GCA_004027635.1 Crocidura indochinensis
TTCAGATATTTTATTTGGATATAACCATATCATACACTCTACTGTATAATCAAACTTTTAAGATTCCTTTATATTAAGTATATATGTATACATATACATATATATTTATTGTGAGTAGCATTGATTTCCTCTCTCCTTTTTTGTAGGTGGGGTCATATCTGACAGAGCTCAAAGCTTAATTCAGACAGTGCTCTGGGGTCTATAACTTGATTAAATTAAATCTGGGGCAACAAAATACAAGGCACTATCTTACCATTGTACTTTTTCTCTATCTCTATTTGGTAATTTGTTAAACACAGAACAATTGTTCAATTACAATAAGCAAAATTAAAGAAAAACAAATTAAGGTAAACAAATAGTTTAATGATAGAGAATAAAAAAGTCCAGAATAGATAATGTTTGTAAAACTGATCCTGTATAAATTATAAAAGACATTAAAGGATTATTTTTCAACAACTATTCTAAAATTGATAGATTGCTGTTAAAAATAAAAAATGACTTCATCCATACCTTATACTTTATTTTCAAAGCAGGTCAAATATATCATAAAATTTTAGAATGTTTAATAGACATTATGCTAGAATTCATTAACAAAGATATTGTTGTTCTGGAAAAAATAATTAATAGCCTAATTTAACTCAGTTTTTAAATTCAAAATTATACCAAGAAATTAATACATAGAAAAATCCCAGTGGTACCAAAAATTCCAATAGAACAAACATAATACTGTAGTC
This sequence comes from Crocidura indochinensis, assembly GCA_004027635.1. Taxonomy (NCBI): domain Eukaryota; kingdom Metazoa; phylum Chordata; class Mammalia; order Eulipotyphla; family Soricidae; genus Crocidura; species Crocidura indochinensis. Next base: position 735 of record PVKC010007110.1, read on the forward strand.
AGGACTCATACCTCACATGTGACTAGCCAGGGTTCGATCATTGCACTCTATATGATCCTCCAAGTCTGACAGGAGTGATCATTGAACACAGAGCTACAGTAAGCCTGAGCACTGCCAGATGTCTCCAAAACAAAATAAAACAAAACAAAACACATCAAACATTCAGGAACCAAATATTCTAATTGTTATAAAACATTGAGAAGCAAAGAAACAAATAAAATCCACAAAATCATGATGTGTTGTTCTCTAAACTACATTTAAAAAATGTCTTTTTAATAAAAAAGATGTAATAATATAAACAAATGCTTTTTTGTAGATATGATAAAGTATTTTGAGAGTTTATAATAGAAGAAAGAAGTCATGCAGGTTAATATTACTATTATAAACAGAGAAAGTTAAAGTGATATAACAAAGTTCAGACATCTAGTTAATAATCCCAATATTGCTTGGTGATAAGCAGATTCTTTTGCCTTCAGGAAAAATAAACATATTCTAATGATTCTTTTAAAATATTCTGCATCCTGTTGTTAAATTAAAGATAGAATATCACCAAGAACTACGTTATTTGTATCATATATATTTATTACTATATTACCTTCAAGATGTCTTAATGAAAATTGAGATACTGAAATTTATAACATATAAAATAAATGCATTTATTTTGATTAAGTATAATATTTCAATTAATCATATTTTATTATATTAAGATTAATGAATTATTTTAAAGGTTCAGAATAAATACTGTAGATAATTTGACTTTAATAGCTGCCATGACAGAATACCACATATCATAGGATTTAAACAATAAGCATTTTTTTGCTTGTTTGTTTGTTTGGGGGCACACTGGGCAGCAACCAGTAGTTTCCTCGCTCTGAGCTCCGAAATCGCACCTGGCAGGTTTAGGGGACTATATGGGAAGCCGGGTATTGAACTTGGGTCTTTCCCAGAATGGCCGCGTGCAAGGCAAAAGCCCTAACATTGTGCTAGCACTCTGCTCCACAACAGGCATTTCTATCACACAATTTTAGAGTCTGAAAGCTGAACTCAAAGTGCTTACAGGGCAGAATCCTTCCAAAGTATAGCTCTCCTAGCATTGATGTCACATTTCTTCAGATATATCTTCATAAAAATTTCTTCTGTATAAATGTGTCTTTAAACATCCAATTAAAATGTTACTAGCTATTTCTGTTTAGACTCAGAGGCTTACCTTTTTTTAACTTATTTCTCTTTTAAAGACCCTATTTCAAATATGAATAATAAAAAAATTAAAGACTAAAATATATTCAATTCGTTGCACTGAAATATAATACAATAAATCATACTGTAAAATAATATGAATATTTGCAAACTACCACAAAACAACACATATCTATCAATATTTATTTATAGTTAGAATGAAAAAGCATTATCTATTTGTAATTTTAATGATTTAGTTTACCAACTGGACATCTGAATTATTTGATTCTGATGAGAATTATAAAAAACATTTTGCTGATAAGACATATAACACCTACATTTTAATCCTTTCTGCTTCAAAATCTGTGACATTTGGGCCCAAACAGTATAGTGGGGAAGCTGCTTACATTGATTGTAGCTTACCTGAGTTTTTTTTTTTCTTGAATCATATATGTTTCCCTGAGCACCACCAGTAGTGATCCCTGGGCAGAGAGTCAGTCAGGTGTATCTCTCACCCATGCAAAAACATAAAATTTATGGGGCCCGGGAGATAGCATGGAGGTAAGGCATTTGCCTTTCATGCAAAAGGTCATCGGTTCGAATCCCGGTGCCCCATATCGTCCCCTGTGCCTGCTCGGAGCAATTTCTGAGCATGGAGCCAGGAGTGACCCCTGAGCACTGCTGGGTGTGACCCAAAAACCAAAAATAAATAAATAAATAAAATGTATTATATTTGAGTAAATAGTGATATTAAACTCTGGGTGATATTCAAAGGAAATATCTATTACAATTTGTCTGTGCTGCTGTATCTGATTCAATTCAGAAACATGGTAATAATGCAAAAGTTGGGCGTATGTAATGAAGACAGATTACTATTTAATTATGAATAGAACATCTCAAAACAGATAAGAAATGAAAGTATATATGAAATGTATAGCTTGAAATATTAGTTTTAACAGTAGATTATATAAGCAAATATATTGTTTAATATAAAATAATTTCAAAATTAACTTCTATAAACAATTTATATATAAAATATATACATATCTACAGAAATAGGTTTACTTTACTGTGTAAAGAAGCTTAAATGTTTTTATTATATTTGCAATAATATTGAGTCATAAGATACTGGTGTGAAAAAGAAAGCATTTTAGAAAACTAGTGTTTATAAGGTATAGTTTACTTTTTTTACCTAAGCAACACAGATAAATCTTTTATTTTTTAAATTTCAAATCATTTGCTTAAATGACAATTATAAAACCTTTTTCTTCAAAACAGCAAAAATAGGGGATGTAGCAGTGGCACAAACGGTAGAATATTTTTCCTTGCACATGCTAACTCAGGACAAGCAGCGGTTCTATCCCCCATAGTTCTATATGGTCCATCATGTTCAGAGTGATTTCTGAGCATATAGCCATGAGAAACCCCTGAGCATCAATGGGTGTGCCCAGATCTGCCAAAAAGCAAAAAAAAAAAAAAAAAAAAAAAAAAAAAAAAAAAAAAAAAAAAAAAAAAAAAAAAAAAAAAAAAAACCAAAAAAGTAAAGTAAAAACAAATGTTCTGACTGAAATCATTGATGATAGAGATTTATTAAGTGAATTAAAATATATCTATGTGATTTAATTTATTAAAACTTTTGATGCTAAAATAAATTGGGATTATCAAGGGACAAAAGAGGCATTATGAATGGTTAAATTAAAAGTCAAGAGGGCACCCTCAAATTACTTTTATGTGACAGTTTGTATATACTTCAGATTAGAATTTTAACTGACAGTTATGAAACAGTATATGCTTTATATAATAATAAATATCATTTTACTTCCTGAATTCACAAAATTCAGTTGGTTAAAATTTAGACATTATACTTACAATTGATGTCAAACAATAAAAATACTGTATCACAAACTTAACTGAGTCAAATTTTGATTAAGAAGCTTCTGAGAGAGGATACATGTTTCATATAAAAGTTCCTTGAATCTTACATCTTAAATGAATCTCAGTGTTTGAGCAATATTTAGTAAACAGTAGAAAGGCAATAAGTATTTGCTAAATGGAGAAAAAAAATTTTTTTTGGTTTTTGGGTCACACCCAGCAGTGCTCAGGGGTTACTCCTGACTCCATGCTCAGAAATTGCTCCTGGCAGTCACGGGGGACCATCTGGGGCACCAGGATTCGAACCGATGACCTTTTGCATGAAAGGCAAACACCTTACATTTAAAAAAATAAAAGAGATCATATTTTAAAAGTCAGGGAAAATTTAATAAAGTTAAATAATAATCTACTCAAGGATGATATTTATTATTAAGCTTGTTCATTCAAAAATGAGAAAGAGGGGGCTGGGCGGTGGCGCTGGAGGTAAGGTGCCTGCCTTGCCTGCGCTAACCTAGGACGGACCGCGGTTCGATCCCCCGGTTCCCCATATGGTCCCCCGTGCCTGCCAGGAGTGACTTCTGAACGAATAGCCAGGAGTAACCCCTGAGCGTCACCGGGTGTGCCCCCCCCCAAAAAAAAACAAAAAAAAATGAGAAAGAGATATGATTAAAATAACAGTGGAGGAAAGAAACAAAGAAGGAGGGAAACAAAGATGAAAAAGTGAATTTAAACAGGAAAAAACTAATTTCTACTGATTATATATCACAAACAAGTATGGTAAATTTATCAAAACATTAAAAGCTACTTATAAGAATTAAAAAATGGATTATAGTTTCTATAATTGCTACAGGATTGAAAGATTACAACTCCTCAGAAGCGATCTAGTTGATAACGAAGGTCAAATAACATCTCTGCTTCTAAGACTCAACTATAGCCACTTGCAGCAATCTGCTGCCAGACTCTCCAGGTAATAAAATTCTGGCAAAAGTAACACTCTCTTACTTTGATATTGTATTTTATTGAGACTTTGACTCTGGGCAAAAGGTCAAGTCCTACCAAGAAGGCAGGAGAGAACACACTGAGATCAACTGAACACATGGTTAATTAATGGATATAAGACTGTGACTGCACAGCATACTTCAAAACCTATTTAATACCCAAGTTTTGGTGGAAACTGCAACAGCAGTTATGGGAGCTGTCACAGAATGCTCTTAACTATGAATATTTGTGAATGAAAATGGAAATACAGTCAAAAGAATATAAAACTAAGTTTTCAGAAAATACAAAATTACTATTCTTTTGATAAGAATTATTATCATTGGAAACAAAGAACATAAGAGCTGGTATTCAGTAGGATACATGTCAACTAAGAGGGCTGTGGGACAATACAGGGAGATTGAAATTGCTATTAAATAGGAAAGATTTTAATCTAGTAGAGTAGATGGTACTGACAGTTGGCAACATGTGTAAAAACTCTATCAGCAATTGTACTATCAATCACAATGCAAAAAGTTATATATTGCACATGTATATATTTATATGATATATAATATTTATATAATAAGCATTATATATAATGTCCCTCTCATAAGAAGTCTAGTGTGTGAGAGGACAATAGAATGAGGAATTAGTTGAGGGAAATGGACTCTGAAGAAGAAACAGTGTACAAACAATATATACCCTACCCTAATCATGAATGACTGTGATTTCATAGTGATTAAACAACAACAAAAATTATTATTTAAAATTTATTTTGTGGTGGAGGAGATTTATTACAGTGGAAAAAATCACTTGCTGTATACAAGTTTAACTTGAGTTCAATACCTAGTATCAAATATGATCCCACAAGCACCAACCAGAAATGATCTCTGAGCACAGAATTGGGTGTAAATCCTTAGCACTTCTGTGCTTGGTTCAAAAACTAAACAGAAGCCAAGGAAAACAATGCCTAAAAGAAATTAGGTAGACAACAGATTGCTATATTGTATTTAAAGTAAATGTATTGTTAATAAAAAGTTTTTATCATTTGTTCATTATTAATAATGCAAGAATTATGAATCAAATGATCCTTTTTATTTTTGTGTTTTCTACAGAATGCAAATAGACTGGCAGTCAAGATTAATAAAAGCGTAGATAAGGCTATTAAAATAATAGGAAAATTGTGAAAATATCTTAAGTGTTTTGATCTTGGAATCCAACAATGCTTCAGTTCTGTTTTTTAAGTTCTTTTTTTTTTATCTGTGATGCTGTTTGCATGATTTAAACATTTTGAATACAGCTCTTATTACCTTAGGAACAGTAATAAATACAATTCCCACGTAGAGAGAAATGGAAAGCAAAGCACTCTGCACACAATAAGGTTTTAATCAAGTGTCTATCATTTTGGATATGCATTGAACAAACACTTCTTGAGTACTATTTATGTGCATTATGATAGTTGATTTAAATACAAACTCTGATTTTCTCCATAGTGAAAACAAATATAGGATAGACAAATAATATGGATCTATTGTCTTTATTAACGGCTAGAATAACTGATCCTATTTTGCATGCATGGGGATTATAGGGACATTAATCAGAATTTATGTATTTAATAATTTTATTTTTACATAAGCTGCTATTTGAATGTGTATGATCACATAACTATGTATATACTTCAGAAAAATAGAATGTGACTTGCCTATTGGTAGCATGTTATAACAAGGAAAACAATTTCGGTGCTGCTGTTTCAGCACTATGGTCTGGGAGGAATAGAAGGAGAAAAAGAAAAAAAAAACAAAAAAAATAAAAAAAAAGGAGAAAAAGAAATGGAGAAGACAATATAATAAAATATATGGGAATAATGATTCCAGTAAACTTTTAGTAGTAAAATGACACACATTTTCAATTGATATTCTCATGGTATACACAAAATTCAGGCTCATATAACAGATATTAGATGAAGATGGAAGGATCTCATTTTGTTCTGGACATGTCTTTAAGTTCCTGAAAGTATATATGAGAATTGTCAGGTTGACTATGTGATATGTAAGTAACAGATGAGAATGGGACTATTGAGTGACAGATTATAGTTACAACACAATCTGGAGTAGCACCAATACAACAAAGCAGAATAAAGAACTTCCACACAAAAAATCAAAATGCAGTGTTTATACAAATATGGGAAATATCAAAACAATACCTGGACAAAATATTAAATGATCAGATATTCTTATGAAATTACACATAAATACTGAAGAATTATTATAGATGATATATATATATATATATATAAATATGAGGAAGTTAAGGCTTTTGATTTGAGTTGCAATGCTATTTAGCATATTTATTAGAATACTTAAAGTTAACAGAGAAGGGTAAAAAAGAGAAATTCTATCTTAAAGAAAATATTTTGTCTCTAATCATAAAATTCTGACATGGAGTGTATAGATTTTTATTTATAATACAAACTAACATTTCAGACACAAACTGTGTATCCTACAATTCAATATTTGCAGAATCTACCCAGACAGCATAGATTCTGTTAAGAAAAAACACTACTTCTATATTGCATGCCATTTTATTGTCAAATGGAAGTCTGAAATGTCTGGGTTTCCGCACCTTGCTGTAAAAGGGAAGTTTGCCATGACTTCCTGTTTTGGTTGCATAATATTCTAAAAGAGTTCACAGAATTTAGTTCATCCACTTACAATTACAGGTTGTTAACAGGGGTCTAGCTCACAACAACCAAATAGAGAAACAACATCTAGGGGAGTAGACTATTTAAGATCATCACCCTTTCAGCATTCCATCAACTCAAAAGTTCTCCATTACACTTCACTGTATTAATGGCTGTTAATTATGTATTTGAGATTGACTGAATCATTTATCTTTGATGAAAAACCCATTCTTTCATCACTCTCCACATTCTGTAGACTGGAGACAGACTAAAAGTTCCAACTTTCCAGTAACTTGATTTCTCTTAAAACTGTATTTGTCCTTCAACAGTAACTTACTTCACTGATATGAAATCATTTATGATTCAATAAATTTAAAAAATCTCCCTATATATTTTTAAATTTAGACATCATGATTTATGAAATTATTCTCCATACAGTGTATACCAATCTGAGTATGAATTGCCCTTCATCACAGTCCAAGATTCCTTTCCACCTCCCACCACAAGATGAGTATTACTGTAAATAACAAATCTGGAAACATTGGAGGAAGGATTAGCTTCTCTGGTGGGCTTATAGCTGCAAAAATGATATGCCTAAATTCTATTGTAAACAACATTATAAATCAAGGTGTCTAAATATTTTATTGAAGCAATATAGTTTTAAATATTTCTATAATAATATCTTGACCTGGAATTCTCTGCACAATGAAATTTTACCTGAGTTTTGTCAAAGGAAAAGCTTGGACTCTTAATGGTTCTTTCATATTCTTATTATGCATGACCTTCAGATTCTCAGGTAGCTTATTTCCTGGGGAAGCTCACCCATCTCTGAGTGGGTCCTCTGTTTTCCTCAAATAAAAGTCCAGTATTGCTTCTGAAAGGGATGTAATTCTCATGCCTTGGGTAAATCTTAAATATATATAAGATATATTTAAATATTATATATATAAATTTATATATTATATATAAACAATAAAATTTCTACTTTTGTATTTACAGCTTAATAAATACTCAGAATTTCAAAGCTCTGTGCTAGATACTGCAGGGCAGTGAATAAAATCTATATTCAATATTCATAAATCAAAATAGGACACCAGTTAAAGTATTTGCCTTGCTCCAAACAACGGATTTTTAATCACAGGCAACATACTGTGACCAGCCACTTCACAACTGATGCCTAAGCAGAAAGCTCTTGGATTACTATTAAGAAGTAAACTTCTTAGACCACAGCGTATAGCATCAAGTAAATAGAAAACAAAAATTATATCACTGGCAGATATAGAATCCAATTTTAGAATAAATAACAAGTGAGGTTATGAAGTCAACACATATAAACAATTTTTCAAGGCATGTGTCCTATAGGAAAACAGGTTATAAGATCTAAAGGGTCTAGAAGAAGAAATATTTTATCTAAATTGTTCTAAGTCTTAAATGGAAAGTATATATTGATAAACTTGAAGGCAAAATAGTGACTATCAGAATGAGAGGTAATGATGGAAATTGCCTTTGAATTCATATTTTCTAAAAGCAAAGGGAAAGACTTAATCTCTATGTTTCAAGTTTAGTCTATAGGGAAGGAGTCTGAAATTTCAATACTTATCGAACTTTTGTGCAAATTCATGTTGGAAAGGGAAGTTCATTTTCTCCTGATCTGAATAGAAACATCATCTAGAAATCAGCATCCTAAGAATAGGTCTCAGTGATCAATCCTGGACATCCCTTTTCTGAAGTCTAACTAAAGAAAAAGTTTTTATGTATTTTTTGCTTGTTTGTTTTGGAGCCACACCCGTAATGCTCAGGAGTTACTCCTGGCTATGCACTCAGAAATCGCTCCTGGCTTGGGGGATCATATGGGATGCAAGGGGATAGAAACGCGGTCCGTCCTAGGCTAGCGCAGGCAAGATGAACACCTTACCGTTTGCACCACAGCTCAGGCCCCAGAAGGTTTTTGTTTGTTTGTTTTGGTTTTTGGGTCACACCTGGCAGTGCTCAGGGGTTACTCCTGGCTCCATGCTCAGAAATTGCTCCTGGCAGGCACGGGGGACCATATGGGGTACTGGGATTCGAACCGACGACCTTTTTGCATGAAAGGCAAACGCCTTACCTCCATGCTGTCTCCCGGGCCCCTGTTTGTTTTTATGAAGGAAATACAACAAAAATAACTGAATATATCATCAGTAGAACAATCCAAATATAATATTCTCTTATTAGTTTTGAATATTACCTATTTACACTTTCAGAATGGAAAATTTCACTAACAATTTTCTGATCCAAGTTGTGTTGCAAAGGCAAGGGTTTGAAACATTATGAGCAAATAGTTTGTATCATCAGACTGCCAACAGGTAAAAATGAAACACTTTTCACCAAAAGTGTAGACTCCTTGCAAGAAACATTATAGGCTGTGAATTAAATAACATTCCTTTGCATTTGATTTGTGTTCAAGGGCAGAGCTTAAAAACAAAGCCTTGGATTATCTGTAAATTGGAATCATCATGAATGGGAAAAATTGACCTTATGATTCTACTTTATAGAATGACACATTTGAAATAAATAGACAACAAATATTATTCTAGAAAATACTAAAAATAAATACTATTCTTTGTTATTCCCTCTTAAATGAAAAATTAGACCACATTACTTTGTCCTTATACAATAAAACAACAAATTTATATTTTCATATTTTATTTAAGTTTATTATGCTGTGTATTCCTTTGGTTTCCTTTCCTTTTAATTCTTAAAAACAATATTTTTATTCATACAATATATGATCAAAGACTTATATACAGAGTACAACTCATATCAGTAAAACAACTTCATAAGTCAATTTATGAAAAATTAATGTCAAGTCATATTTTTATTATTTGCAGGAAAGGATATGGAAAATTAAATAGAAAACAATATAGCTTCACTCTAATAATATTTAAATAAAGTTCTCTAAAATTTGACCAGTAAACTATTCATCTGTAGTTTTAGAAATGAAGCATGAATATATTTTTGAAAAATCCTGATTTGTTTTTACTTTTCAGATTCTTAAAAGTTATGCTACTACAATTTTGAAAATTCACAAATATAATGGCAGTTTATCAGACACTGGTAGAATTTATAAAGCAATCAAACTATAATAAATCACCACTGTGGGAAATTCTATTTTCATTTTTAATATACTTCCTCTTAAAGATGTGAACCATGATAACTGGCTATCTGAAATACAGTAATCGATGTGATAAGAACCTGGAAAGTATTATGAATTAAAAATAAATGAAGGAGGCCTCAAAAGGAAGATACAGAAAAAAAATTGCCTTATCAGCATTAGAGAAAACTGCATTTCTGTGGAATTGCTGACAATGACAAAATTACGGCACTAATACTTAAAGAACTTGTGCCTATAATTTTATAACATTTATCTCAATATAAATTCACACATGATTGTAAAATTATTGTGAACAGTGTGATGTTGTTGACCTATAATGTATTTTCTAAGCCAAGATTTTCTCCTTATAAAAATCTGATGTTAGAGGGCTCAGGACATTAGAGAAATCAAGTCATGGGGACCTCATGGTACAAGAAAACTTGGTGGAGATTGAGTTATTTGTCAACTACCAAGTATTTATGTAATACCATTGAGTTTTAAGAATATAGTAAGTAGTTGATTAAAATATTTTGGAGGGTTATTTTTGGGCCATGCCCATCTATACTCAGGAATTACTCCTGGCATTGTGTATAGAGATCAACCCATACTTAAAATTGAACACAGGTTGTCTATATACATGCCAAACAATCACCCTATCCATTGTATTAACTTTCCATTCAAAGTTCATATTCAAAATATTCTGAAACATGTTTTCTTAGCCTTGGGACTATTTCAATTAACTACTGTATCTGTTATTTTGTGGAAGACTTTCTGTGTAATATGGCATTGTATAATTTTTGGTTAGCTTTCCTAACCTCTACCTATTAGGTAAAGAAGCACCATTGACCTTGAATAAAATTAATCAAAACAGTCCCCAGACTATTGTATGATTATTGGAGATTATTGGAGTACTACTACCTTTTTTCTTCCTTGCATGTAACTATGTTAAAGTATTTATTGTATAAATATAAATGTATCAAATTTTATATTAAATAACTTTTACTCATATGTCTAGAAAGATATGAATAGTATTTATTTTAGTAGGTCAATGAAATAAAGATAAAACACATAAGAGTTTATATAATAAATGTGAAGCTATAACTGATCTGTCAATAATTTCTAGGTTTTTTATGTTTGTTATGTTTTTATATGTTTTATATGTTTTTAAATATTTATAATATGTTTTTAGCCAAGTTTGTCTTCATTTCATATTTTTCTTTCACTTGAAAGCTAGTAAAATAAAATACATGAAGTGCTCTTTTTAAAATTTTATTATTTCATAAAATACTATTTAAAAAGAATTAGAGTTTAATCATGAAATTTGAAGAGCCCGAAGTTGATACTTTAACAAGTAATTGCTATTATTCAGTTCATTAAAGAAAATATGATATAAAATTATATCACATATTATTTTAAGTGCCAAATGTCTATTTTCTTTAGACAAAGACTATTTCTTTAGTTCATTTTCTTATATATCATGTGGACTGAGAAGATATAGTTCTCATGATATAGTTCTTATGACTTAATTCAATTGACATATCTTCTTACTTCGATTCATAGTAAGACAAAATGCATTTCAGCTTTTCTCATATATTAAATAGCATTTTGTAATATGTGTCATGCTATCTTTTCTTGATCTTTCCTTACAGAGAATAGCAATTTGTATACATCTAGAATTTACAAATAGCATTTCAGTATTATAAAACTTTACTTATATAATTTTGGGAAAAAATTGAAGTTCTTTAAAAAATGTATTTGTTATATCCCCCGAGAAGCCATTTTCCTCCATTAAGGTAATACACTTGTTTTTGGTTTTCTCTTTTAATACTTAATAGGCTAGGACATTAAAAAATTAACAATTTTTTGTTTATTTTTATTCATTGAGTTTTTATTTTTATTTATTGTTTTTAAAGGCAAGAATATATTTTGAATTCTTCAAATTTATATCATGTATTTTTATTGCACCATTGATAATCAGTGCAAAACCCCACCAACTGTAACTATTTTGATATCAGAACTTTAGCCAAAGCAAGGAAGGTAAATCAAGTGTTAGAGCTGGTATACCTAGCATGTGCATAATTCTTAGGTTAACTGTGGACTCTTTAGAGTTCCCTGAAAATTAGTAGGTATTTCCTGGGTAGCTCCATGCGTAACTATGCCAAAGCTAGTAATTGAGACCTGTAGAGCACCCAATGCTGAGTGTAGCTCCTATATTTAAAGCAAAAACAAAACAAAATATATAAACACTTCAGTTTATAAACAATTATTCTATATAAACTACATTTTAGACTTAGTAGTTAAATTCAATCTATAGACCTGAGACTTTAGGTTATACCAGATGTTCATTGTTTGTTCCTTACATTTAAGAATTTCTCCCTGTATTCTTTGAGATTGATATCTATAATAACTGGCTGTAGTTGCTGTTACTTTATTTTACATAACTTGTCTAATTAAGCGAATGGTAGCTTGTACATGTCAACTCAGTTCTTTATGTTACCAGAAGTTTCTTTGCCCTACTTTAATTCATATATGATCTAAAATTCGATATTTCTGGTGAATCCTTTTAAATCAAATGAATTAAATAAGAAAAGTTGTTTCATTATAAATATAGAACAATACATCGTAGAACACCATTAACTACGAATCAATTTGATAACAGAAACAGATGGGAAAACTTAATTAATAAATGTTACATAAAAGCACTTAAAATATATCCTAATATAATTCTAGATGATATTTATAGATGATATCCTAATATATTGCTAGATGAAGACACAGTATGAATAAAACAGTGGAATCTTTGATATTCACAAACAGCACTTAGCCAACTCTTCATTTCAGTTGCATAATAAATAAAGAATTAATGAACCTTTGCAACAAACCTGATAATATTTCAGGTGCTAATATTTTATGGGTTAATTAGATTCAAAATTTATATTTAAGCAAGACATACTACAATGAACATCACTGTAAATAATATATATACATTTAAAATACAAGATTTACCTAGAGTTAATGAAGGAATTTAGAATATAGATTTTAAAGAAAATTGATTCCATTACAACTACTTTTTTATAGAGTCATAGAGAACTCACATGTTACTTTTTAGTTCATATCACATTAGCTGACATAGTAGGGTTATTACAAAATATAAAATGAATTATTGCTAGCATACTCCTTTCTTCAACCTTTCTAATTAGGAAAAAATGATCTTGTGAGTAATTATTTTTTTTACAGAACTCCAGTTTGGAATGTCCTCAATAGCATCTACATGTGCATTTGTCTTCATAGGTAAGGAAAAAATAGCCTACACTAGAGGGAAGGAGTCAAGGATATTCTGGACACTGATGATAATATGGAAGGATAGAGCCAAATATCCAAATGAAAGAGCTAACAACACTGAAATCATGAGACCCAAACTTTATAAATCAAACTTCATAAGGTAAAAAGTTGGTAATGGCAGGTATAGGAGGAACTTGCGAAGATTGTAACATTGATACTGCTTGTAAGACTGGTGTGGGAACAATGTATGTATAAAATTTAACTATGAAAAGGTCATAAATCATGGTGCTTTAATAAAAATAAATTAAAATTATTTAAAATAAATAGCCTCATGTACTACAAATTTATTTAGGGAAGTGAATTAATATGCTAGTGAATTAATGTTTTTAAATTTATAGAAACTAAAGAGGAATTCTGATCTTAAATAATATTGGTACTCTGTTTTCATGCTTAATAACTGTGCACAGAACTAATAATGTTCTCATTTGATATTAAAAATGACTTCTAATATTTAAAAATTAAAGGATTTTATACTGTTCATTTTGCAACCACAATGGTATAAAATCTTTTCTGTTGAATGGCATTTTTATGATAAAAATTAAGCACATAATATTTGCTACATATTCACAATGTTTATTTTTCTTTTTAATTTATTATGGGATTTACATTAATTTTTTAAATTTATATTTAACTTTGTAATTCTCATAGCAGTTGTTATAAGTTCCTTATTTCCATAAAATCTCTAGTACCTTACAATGTTACTTAAATTGGATATAGGATCACAGCAAATATGACTGTTCAAGATGAAATTGAAATGGGATAAGACAGACAGACCCTAAGTTAAATGGACTTCCCTTCTATGAGAGACATTCCCAGGAAAAGAAAAATGAATAAGAAGATATCATGTGGGGCCAGAAAATAGCACAGCGATAGGGCATTTGTTTTGCATGTGGCTGACCCCTGAGGAACCTGGTTCAATTACTGGTATCCCATATGGCACCCCAGCCTACCAGGGGTGATTACTGAGTGCAGAACCAGGAGTAATTCCTGAATGCCTCTGGATGTGGTTCCAAAATCAATAAATAAATAAGGTTTAACAATTTAAAAGAAGATGCCACGTGACAAATATTCGCTATCATAAAGCTGTGCCAGCAAGCCAAAAATTATCTCATCCTACTAGAAACTAGAAGATTCGAGGAATGACAGTATTAAAATATTTTGGAAGTAACAACAAATTTTATTTGGAGGTTGTGAGGAATGATGAAGAAGGTCAGAGAGAAAGAGAATAATGTTCAAAAAAGAGTCTGCGCTTCTTTAAAGTTAAAGAGAGAGGGGCCCTGTATTTATCCCAGAATTCAAGTATCAAAGTATGCATGTCAGGATGGGAGATGCATACAACATTCACGTATACAAGATACCAATACATGTACTGACAACACATGTGTGCTGACACTCCTTAAAATTTTGAGAGGGGTAATAGCCTGTCACTATGTTTATTTTCTACTTGATTTCCAGAATTATGAACTAAAAATTTGACTCATAAGCCACAGAAATTATGGTTTTTAAAGACAGTTTTAGAAAATTAAAAATAGTTTAAGTATAATTAAGAGAAAAATAAAAATTATTCTGAATGTGTGCTCTTATCATCTGATATATAATTACAAGAAATATTTATTGAAATTTGGGGGGTGTTTCTCTATTTCATTTATTTGTATTTACTGGTTCCCTCTTTAATACAAGAAGACTCACCCACCACTCAAACCTTTCTATTCAAGTGTTTTCTCTGGCATGAAAAAAAAAAAACCCAAAGCTTATCAAAACATGCATGCTATTTATTCAATCTGAAGCAGCATTCAGAATGGACTACTAAAATAGTATACATCTATCTTATAGGCTGGGCAAGATAAATTCAACAGGAGGCAAAGAAAGGAGCTGATCTGTTGCCTTGAATGCACCTGACCCAATTCAATCAGTCACTGTATATGATTCCTTAAGCACTGAAAGGGATTACTCTTGAGCGCAGAGCCAGTATTATCTCCTGAACAATACAGCTCAATATCTCTATTTCTTGCTATATATATATTATAGACTATATAATATATCCCTAATACATATTATAAAGTAAGTTTTATAATGTGACCACTAATCACCAGAGGATGTAATGCAATATCACTCTCTTTGGCTATATATATAGCAATGATAACAATGTATAATGTTATATAGTATGACATCTGCATTTATCAGTTTATTATATATACTTCCTAAATATTATCTTTATTACAACAATCATGGGTATTAATCATAATGATTGTGTCCTTCCTATGTTAAATAGACAAGAATAGTGAGTTTTTATCGCTGCACTTATGAAATGACAAGATTTATAATTGAAATACTATTAATTTTTATATTCAGAAAATTACTTTAATAGTGTAAAATGTTCAAATCCAATGGAAATACAAATTAAAATCTTTATATTTGAATTTATAGAGGTAATAAATTAAATAAATATAATTTATACTTTAGGGGTATGATTCATAATGTTTGTACACCATACCTCCTTCGTGTCAGTGCCACTTTCCTTCCATTTATCACTGTTTAATAGTACTTTTCTCTTGTATTCCTTAACCCATCATACCCTTAAGCAATCTAAATTCTTTAGAGATTGTTTCACTTAGAAATTGACTCATCCTTTTTTGTTTCTTTCTTTGCCACTTATAATAAAAAAACTTGGTGTTTGGGGCCAGATGAGTGGCACAAGTGGTAGGGCAATTGACTTCCATGTATTAACCTCTAATGGACTATGGTACAATCCCCTGGTTTCCCATAAGGTTCCCCAAGCCAGGAGCAATTTTTGAGTGATAGCCAGAAATAATCCTGATCATCACCAGGTGTGGCCCCCCAAACAAACAAACAAACAAATAAAAATCCAACAAATAAAATTGGTGTTTGCCTTTCTCTTTTTCAGTGTTTTACTCATGTTTTAGCATGAGACTTCATTTTTTTTCCTGATATCTGAGAAGCATTCTACTCAGCAATAACCATGATATTTTAATCCAAGTACTTGTTGGCATTTCAAATTCCAGATCTTAACTATTACAAATAGTATTCCTAAGAAGTTTAATAAGAAAATGCAGTTTTGTAAGCACATTAATATTAAAATAATATAATAAGAGAGCTATTACTAATGATCAGATACCATTTTTTTATTTTTGAACAGTGTGCTAATAAGATAAAGATAATCATGAAAAAAAAAAACAGAAAATAAACAGAAAGGAGAAACACACAAAGATAAAATCTCTTTTCAAGTTCTTGTAGCAATTATCATGAAAGTAACATTACTAAAAGAGATTAAGAAAAAATAAAAAAAAACACCTTGTCATTCTCTGACTCCTGAAGGATTAATTCTAACAAATTGTCATGGGGTTTTGTGAACAGAATGTGGGGTTAGTCATGAGGTCATTAAAGTGCTTTTCATTCACCCATTGATTGCAGTTGTATATTGATTTGAGCCAGTTTGGTAAGCGGCCACTATTGCATGCCTTTATAGTAAATACCATCTGTTTCACTAAAGATTGCAGACTAACAGAGTTCTCACTGAAACCTCATATTGTGCTAAAACTGAGAATTAAAGCTTTGATATTCAAAAAGAGTGTTTTCTTTGTTTATTGGTTTATTGGGCCACCAGAAGTACTGGGTTTCTCTGTTCAAGGCTCACTCCTGTAGTCAGTCCCTCATTCAGTCTGGTGAGCTGTCATCTATCTGGCCCACTTTTGGTTTTAATCGTCTCTTTTAAGAGCAGAGAAAACAGGAACATTTTCTATCTTGGAGTTTTGCTCATATCTCATCTTGAGGTGTTTAATTTCAGGGGCCGGAGCCGTGGTGCAAGAGGTATGGCATCTGTCTTGCAAGCGCTAGCCTTTTCAGCCCTCTTCTCTCTAAAAAAGGGTCTGAAAAAGGGAAGTCTCTCTTGAATGTGCTATTCTCATTCTGCACCTCCTTCCTTCTTTCTCCCCACCCTCATACAACTATTTTTACTTCCTGTAAATAAACAACTTTTCAACTCCCAGAGGGCTTAGTTTGATCCCTAGTATCAATACAATCACCCAGAAGGTAATCCTGAGCACCTCCAGGTGTGTCTCATACTTCAAGCATAGAAAAGCGTAGAAAAATAAAAGCGAAATAAAAGATCTTAGAACTTTTGTGACAAAGTAGAAGCCTCTTAACATTTTAGATACTTAAATTTTGCTTTGAAAAGTCTTGTAAACTGAATCAGATAAAACTTAATTCTAACTCTTCCAATATAACCAGATTTTCTATGAATTCCATATGTATCAATTTATAGTAACAGGTAGTAAACATTGTGTTGTCTCTATAAATATCCACCAATTTTTAAAAAATATTAGAACCTTCACAGAGAGCTGCTTGCCTAGAGAGAAAAGAAGGGTCTCCTCATTAGCACATGTGTAGCAGTTCATAGGGCAGTCAGCACTTAATTATTAATATGAACTGTTTGGGCCATTAGCTCCTGCCTATTTCAGAAACTGGTATGGTGCTGTTTAGCCTTGAACTTTCTTTCTTGCTGTAAAATTTATTTAAAATTTGCCTCTGGGAGCAAATTTAGCAAGGGGGATGCACAGTTGGCATAATTTCATAATTTTTCTCCATTGAACTCTGTATTGAAGTGAAATTAATTCTAAATACATACTATTTTGTACTAGATTTACATCTACCTAAACCCTAAGATAGAGACAATGTTTATTAATAATATCCTGAGGTTCTATAGTCAGTATGCATTCTTATAATCTATTTTATCTCTTTTGAAATATTTGCTACAAATTGATTCATTATTCGTGAGTGTTTGAAACATCAATTCTTCTTTAACTTTTTAGGAATCTCACAAATCCAAACCTGTATACTTTATAGTTGGCATTAACAAAGTAAATTTCAATAATACCAACGTATTTTTTACTATTAATATTCACCCCAAAATGAATTTATGCATTTCAAATAAAATTTTGTGCTTTTAAAATACATTTTTTAAATGTTTAATAAAAGTAAAATGATGATGGTTAAGCATGCCACATCATACCAAATACCCATTTTTCTGGATAAAATATCTAAAGCTGTATTATGTTACTTTATCAGCAAACATGATTATTCCAGACATCTAGATAGATGCAACTATTTAAATATTGCAAACAAATTTTATCTCAAAAAATAACAAAATTTCATATATGCATACAAAATGATATTTAACTGAATTCATTACAATCACTTCATTAGTCTTTTAAACTAATACAAATGAGTCATATACCATTTATAACTAGAAAACACATGTCTTTCTTGTAAGCACTTCAGTAACCTATTAGTATCTTTAACAATGCAATGCCAATTAAAAATGTTCAAAATCTCAGATAGGACTATTATTTTTTAAAGTTAAAGATGAGAGATATTGATTTTATAACAAAAATATTAAGTAAAGTAATATATGAGTGATTGAATATAAATAAAATAATTAGAATCAGAATAAACACCAGAACCTTATTCATGCCCTCTGCTCACATGATGCTCACTGTGATGGAGTATAATGCTAAAATATTGCCTAAAGTGATGAGCTCAAGCACATAGCAATGTTTGTAAAACATTTATTATTTTATAAATCCACAACAGTTCATTGTTGAGAGATTTATTGTGATTTCATCTCTGTTAGACATTTAGTCTGCAATTTTTCTTGGGGGGGTGAATAATTAGATTATTCTTTATATTCTTTTTGTTGTTTTGTGAGATTTGTCATAACCCAGGTCTTTCCAAAATATTTTGCTTTAAATGGTTATCCCAACATTGAAAAAAATTTACATGGCTAACTTATCTGAATCAAAATATGCATGTGGGTTATTTCCAGCTTTTGGTGAATGCTATTAAAACAACACAAATCTGACCATAAAAACAAAACACACTTTTCTTTTCATAGCATACAAAAGTAATATTTTCATATTTATCCATTATTAAGAGCCCAGTTATTTCTGATATTTATTACAAGCATATAATAATAAGTATGGCTTAAAGTTTTCTGAGATAACTAATTCATGTCTACTTTTATTAGAAAATGGTTGGCCAACTGATACTTACTAATTTTCTTCAGGATATTCTTACCCATCAAGAGTTCAAGTTGATTCCTTTTCTAATTGCATATTACTCATATATTTATATGATTTTTTCTCCAGCACAACTTCAAAAATAATCACTTTTTTCATACACTCAAGACAACTCTCATGTGAGTCTCTTATTTCAAACTTGCTGAGACTACACAAGCACACATACATAGACATCCACACACACAAAAACACACACACATACATAGAAACACAAAAACACACACAAGGTAATTTGATTCCTTCATCACCTTTTATCCTTTTATCTTGGAGAAAAAAAAATCCTTGATTAAAAAATGGTGGCATTAATAGTTTTGAGCATCCATTCAGCCTATGAGAATACAACCTGCATTAAGTACTGTTACTCAAGGTAACTAAAACAAACAAGGTGTTTATTTTAGAAAGTAAATGGAATAGAATCACTAATGGTGGTTCAAGACTGTTGCCCAATGCTTACTTTAGCTTTCCATACATTATTTGAAATTTATTTTGTAAATATCCAAGGAACTCTTCTACCTAAAGCAATTTGACTTGAACCATTATAGACAAAGCCACTTTTTCTGAAAATGGTTTTCATTATAGAGATGAATTAATAGATAAAAGGTCGTGAGTATGACAATAAGTGAACCAATACTAGAATCATAGATAATGCCTGCCACCAAAGAATGCCTTTAAAAAAACTGTACTAACCAAAGAGCAGTCAAAATTGGGTCACTTTGCAACCTCAGGTTTATGTTATCCATCTTGATATCAACACTAAAGTCCTCTGCTTTCCAAAAAGTCCATGCTCTGAAATTTTCATCATCAGCATTATGGTGCTTTTGTATCTCTCAGAAATTAGCTTTTTCCATATGAATTTTCTCAAGCAAAGGAACATCTTACCATTAAAATGGAAAAGGGAAAAATAAATGTATTGGTTTTCACTCTTTTCTGATGATGAAGATAGGAAACATTTTTCAGAACTGTACATGTTTGAAAGAATCTTCTATTTACTATTAGTCTTTTCAGATTCTCAAAAGAATGAGGTCCTTTAAAACAAAAGAGAAGCTACACTAAAATCATTAGACATAGCTCTAAGGAAAATTTATAGCAACGGTCTTTGTCTAAGAGAAATAAAACGCTAAAATAGACAATATCTTCTGTAGCAGTTTTACACAGAGCAGAGGAAGTCTGCAGATGACCATTTCTCTCTCTGACCTCTGATAAGAAGCCAAGGGCATGATTCCAAATCTTAGTTCTGTGAAGCATTTGTGAAGGGGGCTAAAGTAATACAGTGCATGAATGTACCATTCTGATGATCTGACTTGATACAGGGATAAAGCATAGAGAATCTAGAGAGATGAATGGTAGACATGTCTCGAGGCTGCTGATTCCGCTGGAATTTCAATTGGCTCAGTTATCAGACCACTGGAAATCAAGATTTCTGTGGAGCATAAACTTATATAATAACAACAATGGCAACAGCAGCATGAAAATAAAGTAAATAATACATGTGACCTAGCTGTCATGGTAAATTATTTTCATGGCTTATTAAATGATATAAGCATTGCTACAAGAAGGTACTTATACATTCTTTTGTTAATTTTTTAATTTATTATAGAATGTGTTGTGATCTAGAAGGTCCTTCATAGTTTGGTTTCAGATATACAATGAATCAGGGATATTCTGACATATGTGTCAACCTCCCTCCACCACTATTCGCAGAGTGTAACCAAACCACCAAGCTTTTTCCCCCTGACCTGCCAGTATGACAGGCCCATTTTAAGTTTAGATTGTTGTAGTTTGGATTTCCTGATTCTATTGTTGTTGATTTTTGGTTTGGATATTTATTTCTGTCTCTTTTTTTCTCCACAAATGCACCAGAGACTACTTGGCCCCTGGTCCTCATCATTTCTTTTTTTTTCTTTTTAATTTTATAAAGAAATGCAGAAATATATGGTAAAACAAAGTAATCCATGTCCCAAAGTTCTATTAAAAGGCAGGAACACTTACCTAAAAGATAAATAAAAAGAATGAAAAGAGGGTGACAGGGTTTTTTGTTTATTTGTTTTGTATAGGTGCAGCAAAAGTTTAGAAAAATATGAAGAAAATACCTTTGGCCTGAAACCAAGAAACTCTACTCAAAAAGCATCCTGCCATAAGACAATTGAAGGCTCTGAGAATATTAAGTTGTATAATGCCAAAGTCTTTCTTTATGGTCCCAGGAAAAATTGTCAATCAAGACTTTTGCAGTCAGGCTTCTGTAAGTAGAGATCTTAGGTTTTGCATAGATCCTATGTCAAAGTCAAGGTGTCAATGGTGAATCTTCTGGTTTCATCTCACCATTAGATGGTGAGGCAGGGAAATCTGCCCTGAAAGCAAATGGTTGCTATTTCCTAGTCATTAGGGTGTCATATGAATCCTTCCTAGAGTAAAGTAGGGTCATGGCAGCATCAAGGCCTTCCCTAGTAGAAGTTTGAATCCTGTTGCTGATGCAAAACAACATGCTGAAACTGATGTATGCAGTGGTGACCAAAACCACACATACTTATTCAAAGAGAAAATATGAAACTGATCATTTAAATCTAAGCCCTCTACACACATATTCCAGTTGTACTAATCTATGGAAACTTCTGTCATATTTTAGCCAATAATATGATACGTAGAAAGTTTCTTTGTTATGAAATAAAATTGTGCTTATATTCAGTCTGGGATTTTCTATAATTTCTTCAGATACAAGTGTCAGAAGTAACTGCGTAACCTTTAGACACTGAAATGATTATCAAAATAGCTTGGCTGACCCTAATTAGAAAAATATATTTCCTTAGACCATTCCTATTTAAAAGTGAAACAGAGGTGTTTGAGGGCATGGGATTTATAAGTATCTATTTAAGATCATCAATATATAGTTGTTACTAGCCAAATAATTTTCCTGTACTATTATACTCACAGACAATAATTCCACATTATTGTATTGCAAAAGGAAGTTCTAAAAACAAAGATTACCTGACTTGTTTTGTATAAGAAATTGAATAACTAAATGAAGTAACTATAAATTAGAAAAAGATGTATGTACTACTGGAAATGATTATGATAATGTTACTTTATAATCTGGAACATTTTTATGTGTTCAGTGTATTTATGTGTCATAGTAAGATAAGGACTGAAAAATATATGTATTTATTCAATGACTCTATATAAAATTTACTAAATGAACAAGGAATCCTATAGAAGAAGACCGTTTTTCTTACTTAGAGTATATATCTTGTCATTGACTGCAATAGAACAATTCTGCCTAATATATTCATAGGTACTTAACATATTTTTATTTGTATCTGTTGTTTGACATATAAATATAATAAAAATTTACCACATGTTATAAAGATAAGTAAAAGTGACTTGTACTTTCATAAAATTTGAAAGATATATCTTTGCCTTATAAAACATATATATTATTAAAAAATGATTTTGATTTTATGATAAACTAATACCAAAACATTAGCTTTATTTAAAAAGAGAAAAATACAGCAATGCAATATATAGATTGTTTGACAAGTAGAATATTTTACCTAAATATTTTCAGAGTTAGAGCCCTTATGGACATTTTTTTGTTTGTTTGTTTTTGGTTTTTGGGTCACACCCGGCAGTGCTCAGGGGTTACTCCTGACTCCATGTTCAGAAATTGCTCCTGGCAGGCACAGGGGACCATATGGGGCACTGGGATTAGAACTGATGACCTTTTGCATGAAAGGTAAACGCCTTACCTCCATGCTATCTCCCGGGCCCCACTTACAGACATTTAACCAAAGTGGTTAAGTCTTGGTATCTGATGGAGTATCTTCAAGATATAAAATAAAGTCAACATTGCAGTGTATAAATACAGAAAATCCAGTGCACTTCAACTTTATTATAAGTCAAAAATGTTTCTATTTTTGTCCATGTATGAGCTTTAAGAGTTATTGTTATTAATATTAGCATTTTAAAAAGTGTTGAATCTAAAAAACAGAATATTTTCATATAACTGTGTTTAAAGTAAAAATAAGTCATTTATTTAAGCGAGATATTACAAAATATCACTACTCTGATCATTTAATTTTTTGAGTTTAAAATATTTATACACAATTAGAATTAGAGTAAGCCTATTTTTTCTTAAGCAAAAAACAGAAGGGTAAGGAAATTGAATGATCTGATGAATAGAATTTTTTTTCTCACATTACCAAGCACTGTCTCAACAAAGAAAATAAAGAATGTTTGAGATTTTGACATCCCCCTAAAAA
This sequence comes from Crocidura indochinensis, assembly GCA_004027635.1. Lineage (NCBI taxonomy): Eukaryota > Metazoa > Chordata > Mammalia > Eulipotyphla > Soricidae > Crocidura > Crocidura indochinensis. The sequence continues at coordinate 24,261 of PVKC010007110.1, forward strand.
TAATGATACAGCATTAAAAATTTGATTTTAGTTAGGATCAATATTTTTCAGTTTGTCATTCTTACAACACTTCATCCTTTTAGGATAAAATGTTTTAAAAAGTAAATTTGGGGATAGATATATTTGAGTAGATAATCTATTGATCTAGAATAGGGGTTCTCAAAATTTTTAAACTATCGGTCAGACCATTGAAGGTCTCAGACCATCGGAGGGTTCGACTATAGTTTAAAACTATGAGCAGGGGCCGGAGCGATAGCACAGCGGTAGATTGTTTGTCTTATACACGGCCAAACTGGGAATGGACCTGGGATCTATTCCAGACATCCCATATTGTCCCCCGAGCCTGTCAGGGGTAACTTCTGAGTGCAGAGCCAGGGTTAACCTCTGAGTGTAACCGTGTGTGGCTCCTGCAGAGCCAAAGGTAACCCTTGACCATTTGGGGGTGTAAAAACCCTCAAAAAAAAAAAAGATAGGGGCTTGAACAGTGGCACAGAGTGGTAAGGTGAACAGTGGCGCAGAGTGGTAAGATGTTTGCCTTGCTGGCACTAGCCTAGGATGGACCTAGGGTCGACCCCTGCGCCCACGCCAAGAGCGATTTCTGAGAGCATAGTCAGGAGTAACCCCTGAGTTTCACAGGGTGTAGCCCAAAACAAAACAAAACAAAACGAAGAAGACTGACAGATTCTGTATTTTTGGACAAAATTCTATACATTTTTTGGTGTTTATTTTCCATGTACAGTAGCTTCACTTGAGAAGACAATGATGCACATGGTATGAAGGTATATGTTTGCTAGATGTTTGTCTCTACCTGTCTTTGTCCAAAGTAATGTATTCTTTTTAAAAATGATTTAAGTTGTTTAATAAAAAACCTCCATGAGTAAATTATGGAAAATATAGAGAAAATGAAATTAATTAGAAAATAACTATTTTCACACAGTAGGACAATAATGAAGTTTTCAATATATATTACCATTATTCTGAACTGTGGAATATTATTATGTTTTAATGTTATAACATCTGAAATTTTGGTTAACAAAGTAGAGATTATATAAGCAAATTCATTAGTAGCTGGTGATTTCAATCACTAAACTGACTACAAATCAACTATTTCTATTGTAATTTAGTTTTATAGTCCTCCTAGATGAATTACTTTCTCAAGCACTATTTACTAACTGATATTTGGCAAGAATCCACTTCTATTAATCCTATGTTAATGGCTATATATCTTCTTTTAGTTAATTCTCACATAAATATTTTTTATGGAAAGAAAGAGAAGAATAATGTGGAAACAACTTTCACAGGAAGAAGGAAACCACTTAAAATTTTAAATTCCAAATAAAGCTAAATAAAGTACTAATAATGCAAGAAGACAACTAACTCATCTAAAATTTTCTTTTAGTATGTCTAATTTTGCACTATGTAACAAGTAGTCTTCATTAGAAAATCAATTCTTTTTTTTTTTTTTTTGGTCTTTTTGGGTCACATCCGGCAGTGCTCAGGGGTTACTCCTGGCTCCATGCTCAGAAATTAATTGTTCCTGGCAATTCTTAAGATGTTATTCTCTAACAGCAATTAATTTACTACTATAGATTGTATGAAAACTGTTTAAATATAAGCTGAAAATAGATAATCTGAAAATAGACAAATTGGTTATTCAAATAAGTAGATTAAAGAGGTGTGCAAACTTTAATTTTCTATAGTTTTATTTCCTTTCAATAACTAGATAATAGCTTCATGACTGCAAAATCATTAAAATCATTATTGAAAATTACCACTTGGTTGGATCAAAGTGCATTTTCATATGGATGTAATTTATAAGAGGTTATATTCTTCGAAGACTCATAAAATTATAAAGAGCATATAAAGATAAACTACAGGAAAATAAAGAGTTATATATGGGAACTGTCAAAGAGCGAAGAAGACAGTAGATTCAGGAGGGATCAGAAATGAGAAATGGGAAATTGTCATAATGTCATGTACACATGAAAATTAATTCTAAATAGCTATATCTAAAAAAAAAATAATGAGCACGATTAGCCAAAACAGATAATCTCTGAGAGACATTTATTTTCCACCTTCATATGTTGTATATTTTCTATGGAAAACCATGCCCTCTTGTGGAAAGGACTATTACTTTTGTTGTGACACCACGTTTTTTCTTTAGTATCAATACATATAAATTACAGTGGAGTCCAGAATATATGCATCAAATGACATTTTTATTGAAGACTATTAAAATAAGATTAAACTTATTCATTAAATTAAATATAGATCTTATATAGTTCTATGGACATAACCCCAGTTTCTAGTTATTACTGAGCTATGAGATTTTCTATGAAATTTTCATATTTTGTACTGTAGGTCTAAGACTTATTTCATGAGAATCTATCTTTTTATGATGATAGGAATAATTGGGAGAAAAAGCCATGTCTTCTATCTGCTGACAATTACAAGTCAGTAGATTTTTATATCTATTTTTATGCTTTATAGAACAGTAAATTCAATAAAATAAATTAAATTAAAAGTGTCTCCCTTCTAAAACAAAAAGAGTCAATAAATTATAGAATAAAGTTCCAAATAAATGTATTTCTTAAAACATGTCTTTAACATAAAAAGAAAGTCTGTTTTTCTAAGACTTATATTTGAGGTTACTAGAATGGATTTCTCAGTCTAATGGTTTAAGAGTCTAAAGTTTTGCATAATTTGTTTCTTTGGGCATTCTCTGACATTGTATTTACTATGATAGTGTTTGCTATATAGTTAAACTGTCTCAATTATTTAATTTTATGCAATACTTTATATGCTAGTCACATTGGGAAGAAAAACCTGATTTTACTGTTTAAAAGCAAAAACAAAAAATTCAAGAATCAAGAGCCCTCATTTGTTTTTGAAGTTATGAAGGCTTATCTTCTAAAATGTGAAAAAAATAATATACCTTGAGCTTGATAATATATGGAATTTATATGAAAAATAGCTAGATATTCTTTAGCTAAATATTCTTCAGTAAATATTCTGTACTCCTTAAAATATATGCTAAATAATATATAGCATATGAAGTTTATACGCAGAATGCATTTTACACTGGTTTCTCATTCAAATTTTAGAGATTTTTCACAAGCAATTTATGTAGGTACAAGCTTCTTAAAATGTCCTTTGGGCACATCTGTCTTCCCAATTTCATCAATTCAGCTGAATATAATACCCGTGTCCCCAGGTAAAAGTCATGATGCAATTCTATCAGACAGTTGCTGTACTTTGCGCAGTGTGGGTGTGAGAGCTAATTTTGTCCTTAGATTCAGAAGCTTCATTAACAGTCTTAACACATTCACTGCAGCTTTCTAAGCCTCTCAGGCTTTAACACTTACAGTACTGCAGAACTGGGGAGGAAAAAAAATAAATGCTATCCTTGTTTTGCAAACACATTCCTCTGATTGGCAACAAATACAGATCTTTTGTTTCACTTTCCAATCTGAGTTCCAATAATCTTATGGAAGCCTTTGGGCAATGAAAGTGTGATTGATACTGTGAGAAAAGCATTCTATAGACGACATACCCATAAATGTTCCTATAAGTGAAAATAAATGATAGTTTCTAAACTTGATTAGATTAGTTTCTTATAGCTCCCAAAGATAATTGTGAACAACTGCTACTACATTTTAAAAATAAGTTTTATATTATTAAAATTATCAGTGTAATTATGGATTTCTCACATTTTAAATTACTGATCATACAAAATATCTGATTTTATTAAAAATGCTTCATTAAACATTAACCTTTGATTCCATATCATTAATGAGATGCCAATTTAGCAATATGGAGTACTATATAAGTATATAGGGAAAATAAAATGTTTTTCTGGTATTAAAAGCTTTTCTATACTCAAAAAAGATATACTGGAGTGATGTTAAAGACATATATATGCCCACTTACACATATATTAGATGAATATGTTTCTTTACCAATCTATCAGTAATGTGCATAATTATTTTTAAGAGTGTATAATTTAACCAATCCAAAATTTGGACTATCTACATGTGAAAACTACAGATGGCTAGTGAGAATGTGTATAAATTAAAATTTACATATATTAACATTTAGGCAATTAGAAGTATTCAAATGAAGAGAATATGTCTGAAAACATTAGCAATTGCTTATTTTAATTCTTAATCTTTATACTGTTCATTTGCTTCAGCAACATAATAAGCCTCTAGCTACATAAAATCACTATATTTTTAAAGGTCATACTCAGAATTTTTGCATTGTTTAAAAACAAAAAACAGAAAAAATATAAATGTTTAATCCACTAATCTAACATCTCAGAAATTAACTAAGAAATAAACTTGGGAACATAAATTCAGATATATCTACTGTAAAATATGAATAAGTAAAGATTCAGTTTATACTTACTATGTTATGATTACCTAGAAGACATAACTAATTGGTAACAGAGGGAAATAGTTCTTTTCATTTTGTGGTATATGTAAATTTTATATATGAATACCATGGAAATGACACAGAATATGCTTTTATTAACTTTATTTATATTGATTGATTGATTGCTTTTTGGGTATACCCAGCGGTGCTCAAATGTTACTCCTGGCTCTGCACTCAGAAATTGCCACTGGCAGACTGGGGGACCAATGGGATGCTTGGAATTGAAACAGGTCCCTCCCAGGTTGGCTGCATGAAAGGCAATGCCCTACTGCTGTGCTATCTCTCTGACTCCAGAATATGCTTTTTAATCTGATATAAAACTAGATTCTCTAGTATGTTATTCTATAAAAATCTTGAAGGAGATGAATATGCATTTTTATGACACACTATTTTAAAGTACTGGAGAGATTATATAGGGGTTAAAAATCATAACTTGACCCAGATTCAATCCCTAAAATCATATGGTTGCAAGCATCCTAAGTTTAGGCCTGTAGACATTAGACCAAAACATAGGTAACCCAGAAACATAGAAGCATCAGTGCATCTTGATGCCCTCACACTGGACAAGATAAATTAGCCAAAAATGACTGAGAAGCCTCCCCTGGACAACCTGGGCACTGCCTAGCCACTCTACCTCCAAAAAATCCTCAGCAACAACCCATTGATGTCAGAAGATATACAAATAGTAATTAGCTATTAATAACCAAATGTATATAATTTGTTTCTTTTTATGAGTTCAGAAATGTAATTTCAATTATACAATGTAGGAATTTTTTTAAATCAAAGATATCAAAGATTTGACCACTCCCAAGTGAGAAGATAAATATATCAAATAGCACAGAAATACCAGTCATGCAGGATATTTGCACAGCATCTGAAAATTACAGTATTCTACAGTATTCTATGTTTATCTACAGTTGAACCATCTTTGTTGAGTCAGGCAGTTTTATTATGGAAAACAGACTACATGTAGATAATAGCAAATCACAAATACTTATAAGCTATCTCATATACTCTTATCCTATGAATAAACTCTTTGTCAAAGATTTTTGCTGACTGCTAAAACACTTGAATGTACATGGCAGTAGGCATTAAAAATTGGGTGGCAATATATATGCAAATGTTAATAAAATAAAAGCTATATTTATAACCGATCCTGAACCTTCCTCGATAGTTCTCCTTCTTAATTACATAATAGGTAGAAATTTAAGACTAATTCATGTTAGAAGTTGCATGTCTTGATATAGCGTATGTTTTTTTGCAGTTACATACTTAGAAATATAGAAAAGAAGTTTATGA
>PVKC010007111.1:0-29997 GCA_004027635.1 Crocidura indochinensis
CCAAAAAAACAAACAAGCAAAGAAAAAATAGGCGGGGTGGGGGGGGGAGGTGGAGCAGTAGCACAAGCTGTAAGTCTGTAAGGCTACACAGGTGTAGCGCCTTGCTGGTGCTAGCCTAGAACAGACCAATGGACCCCGATTCGATCCCCGGGCATCCCATATGTTCCCCCAAGCCAGGAGCGATTTCTGAAAGCATAGCAGGAGTAACCCCTGAGAGTCACCGGGTATAGTCCCCCAAAAATCAAAACAAAACAAAACAAAAAATAAACTATGAACAAATTTCTATGCACACTGCACATATCTTATTTTGCAGTTTAATAAAAAGGAACTAATATAGTGCTTAAAATGAAGCACAAATAAAGTTAAATCAACAAATTTACCAGTATTTCAATGGGAACTTAATTTTGGAGGGCCATAGTTTGAGGACCTCTGTCTTTAAAACTGAGAGATGGAGGCAAGAGACAGAAAGAGGGAGTCAGAGTGTGGCACAAGCACACATCCCACAGATGTGCACTGTGTGCCAGGATGCATATTAGATGCTAAGCAGGACAGGCAACTTCAGCAAAAACACATAATGAGCCAGATAAATGACCTGACTAGGCCACATGTGGTCCACAGGTGTTAGTTGGAGGACCCCTGTTTTATAACAATCATTAAAACTTCTCTATAGAAATTTTCTATAGTCTATGAATAATATCTTATGGTGGGGGGGTGGGCAGACCGGGTAACATTCTGGGATTGCTACTGGCTATGTGCTCAGAAATCGCTTTTATCTTGGGGAACCATATGGGATGCTGAGGTTGGGAGGTCGAACTGTGGTCTGTCTTTGGTCAGCCGCATACAAGGCAAACGCTTACTGTTGCACTATTCTCTGGCCCCTGAATAATATTTCTTGTTTCTATAGAACTGAATGTTATTTCTTACTGCTTTTTTAAAGAAATTATTTCAATTCGAATTTTATGCTTTTTATAGTCATTCTTAAGCCTTATATGTTCATTGTCCTGCTCATGTGTTTTTTTCTAATCATTGATTAATTAATTAATCATCATCTAATTTTTCCTGCTTTAATTACATTGTTTCTCCTTCTATTATATATACCCTAGGACTTTGAACACTACGTAAAATATTGGCTGTTTCACTATATTGGAGTACCAACTCCAAAAATAGAATCTATTGTGATATTCTAGACTATCTTACAAGTTCTTGATACTATTATCTCCTGTATTTCCTTCCCCCGAAGTTTAATACCATACTACCTCTGAAAAATGCTTGTCATTTGGTTTTCCAAATTTAACATTCATCACAATTTAGCAGTTTTTTTGTTTGTTTTTGTTTTTTGATTGTTTTGTTTTTGGGTCACACCCGGTAGTGCTCAGGGGCTACTCCTGGCTCTACGCTCAGAAATCACCTCTGGCAGCCTCGGGGGATCATATGGGATGCCAGAATTCAAACCACCAACTTCCTGCATGCAAGGCGTTTGCCTTACCTCCATGCTATCTCTCCGACCCCATAATTTAGCAATTTTTCTATGATGTTTAATTCAGGTGTAGAATCCTAAATTTCAGACTGCTACTCGTTTTCTGTGTCTGTAATGATGACTGCTCACTTATCAAGGTCACACTGCTAAGTTTTCTCCTGGTCACTATGATCTGGACATACCTGATATCATATATTTCTATATTTATATCACATTTCACTAGCTTTAACAACATATAACTTTAGAAGTCTTGAAATTAGACAACATTCTGATACTCTTTATAATTTCTTAACAGACATATAACAATGTTTTGATGATAAATGATGTTCTTCAGTGCAGAATAAAAAAGTATCTTTATTTAGCCTTACTTTTTCCAAGTGAACAGTTTACAAATTGACCTAAAAATAACATTATTCTAAAGGAAATGCTCCATTGCAATTGCCATTTTTCATGTAAAAGACAATTACTTAAAAGAGAAACTTTCATTTTTATCAGCTTTAAAGTAAGATACAGTATAATTTGGTTATTTATGTCATGTATTTCTTATTCATGATTAATTCAATAAGTGGAAAACGTGATGCATGCTGCTTACTACTGCATTACTTAATGTAAATATATATAAATACACACACATATATATATATATATATATATATTCTTCCAAGTGTGATGATAACAAAGATCTCAAAAAAAGTCTTTTTTGATCAAAACAAAAATAAGCCCTAACAGCTATTTTAAGAAATGTTGTGAAATGCTACTTACTTTGTAGCAAGATTCTAAAAAGTAATTTAAGGCCCTTGACACACCATAAATTTATTTCTTACAATAACAAAATTTCAAAATAGAGATTTATGTACTAAGGCACTTGTACCTTGCACACAACCAAAAACAGATTTGATCCATGGCACCTCTTATAGCCTTCCAAACCCCACAGAGTATGATCCCTAGGCTCAGAGCCTAATGTATGTCCCAAGTTCTGTGGTTGTGACCCAAAAAAATGATCAATAAATTAACAAAACAGTATGATAAATAAGAAATATTTAAGAAACGTTAAAAGAAGATTTAGGAACTAGACTATTCAAATAACTACCAAATTGAGAAGTTAAAATTATGAATATGATTTTTGTGCAAAGATTTGATATGAGATTTTACCATCTTCTGATTTTGTAAATTTCCTAGTTTTTGTGAAAAAGTAAATATTTCTCACCCAATATTGAGTGCTTTGCATCATTGTTAAGTGTTGAATACAACATAAATACAGAGAAAATTCTCAGAGAAAGGATAATATATTTATTGTTTTCTACTTGATGTGTTAATGAATATAAAATAAAGTAAATTTTTTCAAAGTGAATATACATTTTTAAAAATTTGTGATTTTGATTTATTGTTTAGCCGAGTCATCTTTATATCATTTTAACTCAATTAAAGAAAACCAAATAAGAATATAATATGTTAATAAAAGTAAGATCTGTGAATTTTAGAATCAAATGAAGTCCTACCTTATACTTCTTTTCTCTATGCTTCCATTTTCTTTCACATTCTTTTTTTTGTTTGCTTGTTTGTTTTTGTTTGTTTGTTTGTTTTTTGGCCACACTCGATGACGCTCAGGGATTATTTCTGACTATTCACTGAGAAGTCGCTCCTGGCAGGCACGGGGGACCATATGGGGAACCGGAGATCGAACCGTGGACCAGCCTAGGTTAGTGCAGGCAAGGCAGGCACCTTACCTCCAGCGCCACTGCCTGGCCCCCCATTTTCTTTCACATTCTAAAGCAAAACGCTGTATAATAAAAGAGTAACAACTGTGCCTTTAATATATGTATTGCTGAAAATTTGTATTTGTAGTAAATATGTTTATAAGTTAATAAAATGAAATAAATAATAAAAATTTAGACTATGGTTTGTTGTTCTAAATAAATAATTGAGAACATTGGAACTTAATCTCATAAAATCAATCTCATGAATATTCTCTAATTATTTTTGTAAAAATACAAGAACAAGGGGCCGGAGTAGTGGCGCAAAAAGTAAGATATCTGACTTACCTGTGCTAGCCTATGAAGAACCGGTTTGATCCCCCAGCATCCCATATGGTACCCCAAGCCAGGAGCAATTTCTGAGTGCATAGCCAGGAGTAACCCCTCAGCATCACCAGGTGTGGCCCCAAAACCAAAAACCAAACAAGCACAAAAAAATAAAAGAACTAGGGGCCAGAGCAATTGCACAGTGATAGGGTGTTTGCCTTGCTCTCAGCCAATCCAGGATGGAACTTGGTTTGATCCCTGGCATCCCATATGGTCCCCTGAGCCAGGAGTGATCTGAGTGCATAGCACGAGTAACTCCTGAGCATCACAAGGTGTGGCCCAAAGAGCAAAACAAAACAAGAACCATTTTTCTTAGTCCTTTTTTTTTTTTTATCATTATGTTGAATGGCTTTTTTGTGCCTTTTCACTTTAAGGTGGTTTTCAAACAAATAATGAAAGCAACCAAATTGCATTCTCTCTCTCAAATTGCATACTCTCTGAGTAAATATTTTGGTAATAAAATATAAATATGCAGAGGAACCTATTTAGTCTACATTTCGGGGTAAAAAAGAGCGTAGTAAACAAAACCTATGTACAACATGATAAAAACAAGTTGACATATATTTAGTTTTAACTGTTTTTCATAAGCACCTATTTTGCATCAGGCAATAAACAAGGTACAGCTTCTTTAATTGGACTAGTTCTTCACACAGAAAAAATACTATTAATGTACTGGGATACTTAAAATATGATGTCAAATTAAAATTACCCTTAATTAACAGTAGTGCAAACCACAATGACAAAATAAAAAAGAGAGAGTGATAGAGCATTTGTGGCAGAAATGCGCACTAGTGTAGGTTGTTGTACATTGTCTGACTGTAACTCAACCATGAACAAATTTGTCATGGGAAAAATTACTATTTTATGAACAACTCTATAACCAAAATGATAATAAAAATTGAGAAATACACATGCATTTTACAAAATCTACTTACCTATAATATATCTGGAGAACTGAGAAAAATTCACAGAAAACGTAACAAATAGTTTGAAGTTTGACACATTAGTGGAAATATGCCAATCACTCAAATAAGAATAGATGGTTGAGGCAGACTTAGATGAACAGATGTAGGAGTATTAATGATACTATTATGAATGAAGTATTATGATCAAACATAACTCAATAGAGCAGGAAGTAATCACAAATAAGTTGACAAGTAAGCAAGAACTTTCTATAAAAGGCCTTAAATGCTGGACAATTGAGCTTCAATTTTATGTAGTAATTGATAAAAAGCTATGAACAGTGTCCTGTTAAGATCACACTTGAAAAAGTAAGTATCGAAGAAAGATAGTAGAAATGGAACTTCATTGAGAAGATTATTGCAACAACTAGAAAAAGGATCAATATGTTTTTGAATAGGGCATAGATCCAATGGTAAAAAGAATGTAGTTAAGAAAGCTAAAATTACAGAAGTGGACTTATAGGCCACAGTCATTTACCTGATAAAACCTTAACTCAGATGCCAATTAAGGTGCTAACTCAACCAGAAAAATTCTTAGGAATTCAATTCATTGTTTCCTCTTATAGACCAAATAAGAGGAATGAATAGGATAGTACAAGCACTATCATCTTATATAAAGACAAATGACTATGATACTGATAATAATAGGTCTTGTTCTAAGCACAAGGGACTTTGCTGATAATCTCATTTCTTTATAGGACCATAGAGAAAAAAGAACAAGAGATATATAAACACTGAGATCTGATGAATTGACGAAAAGAAATGGTGCCAATACCACAATGCCAGACTATAATTCTTTTCTTTTCTAACAAGAATCCTTTTATTTCCTAATTCCTTTCATGGTGAAAATAGTCTATTAATTTCTTTTTCTAACCATTAATGACTGATAAAATGCTTACAACTATATTAAAAGAGAAAGTAAAAGAATATTCAAGTAAGTATGTTAATATAATTTTCTGTGTATACTTGTTTTCAAGACATAAGCACACTTAGTTTAAAGCAGATCTCTTTTATTTTAATTTTATAATGAGCATGAACTATATTATAATTAGCAATGCCATATTAAAAATTTATTTGCACTTGCTCTTTTATATACTACTTAATGTTATATAACTTATATATCATAAAAAATTTTCAAAAGAAAATCATCTGAAAAACCCTTCAATTTAGGGTCTAGATATATTGCTAAACTGGCATTCATTCTTTGTATGCAAGATGCCCTGGGATAAATCCCTTGTACCTCTTGCCACCATCACTGCCACGTCCCAAATATCTTTGGGCATGAGTGCCATCATTTTAAGTTCTTACAATAACAACAAATAATTAAATTTTCTTTTACTGTTGTTATTTGAGAAACTACTTGAAAAAACTCCTGCCTACACAAAAGGAAGAGTGTTGATATTGAAAAAATTTTACATAGATTACAAAGTCCATAGTCTATGCCCATTGCTCAAAATTTTAAATTAACAGCCCAATTTTCTCAATAGTTGCATTTTTCTTCCCTCCATTATCTTCACCCTCTAAATTATATGCTTTCTCGGAAGGCAGAAAAGTAAAATTTAAATCCATATTCTTTCTAACACCAAGTCTTTCTATTCTTTCATTTTTTAATTGTTTAGCATTTTATATATATAAAAAAATCTTCACCAGTGCAACATTCCCATCACCAATGTCCCAAGTGTCTGTCCTCCTCACCCCACTGTCTTTTAAAGGTAAAATTTGTCTTTTAAAAGGTAAAATTAAGGCAAAATTAAGATTTTAGGTAAAATTAAGATAAAAATTAAAATTAAGGTAAAATTAAGGTAAAATCTCTCTAAGCCATACAGCCTCTGAGGATCACAAATTAATATGTCTTTTTTTGGAGTAGACTTGTCTTTCAACATTTTACATACATTAGTAAAAATTAACAAACTCATTATTTTAGCATATGGAATATAAAATTATACATGATGTTATAAGGGAAACAGAATTTTGGAAGATGTTTCTAATTAAAAGGATCATATAAACCCTCCCATATATTAGGAAAGTATTGGGTATAAAAAAAGTTGAGATTGCTATTGATGTTTAGTAATTTACTTCCCTAAATTAAATAATAGCTTTAAACAATGAAAAAAATTCCAAAATCAAACAAAAATATAGAAATTTATATAAAATGCAGATAAAAATTAACATAGCAATTTAAAGCATATATAAATATTTTCTGTGAAAATTATCGCTGTTATTTTGTCATAAAAAGAACAGGCTAAATATTCGCTATATTAAGAGCATGCCTGTGTCTTAGGCCTATCTCTTTACCCACCTAGGTCTCGTCTTAGAAATGCTGATGATAGAGTTTATGGAAACCCCAACTCTGAGTTTCTAGTTGGTGCACTCTGAGAAAGGGTAGTAGAGCTATTGCAGATGGGGGAGGAGGGTAACCACTGCTAATTTGAGGTTAGCAGTTGCCAAAAAATGTAAAATTATAGTAGGTTTTTATTCCCTCTCTAGGTGATTCTTATACTATTATAATCATACTAGAACAGAGTGGTGAGGAGTAAATCATGCAAGAGGTTTTCTAATAAAATCAAAGCTTATTTAAAAAAAAACCAAAACCAAACTGAACCCCAAAAAGCATATATAAATATTTTTTTAGCGATTTTTCTGCTAGTTGTGCATCCATTTGTCTTTAATTTTTTGTTTTTGGGCCACACCCAGCTGTGCTGAGAGGTTACTGCTGACTCTGGTCTTAGAAATTGCTCCCAGCAGGCTCAGGTTACTATATGTGAGGCCAGGGATTGTACCCAAGTTCTGGGTCAGTGGCGTACAAGACAAATGCCCTACCACTGTGCTATTGCTAAGGTTCCTGAACTTTTCTTTTGAGAGTTATGTGAGTCGATGGCATTGGCTGCTGTTATTGCACATTTTCTGGTGCTTCAACTTTGCTTACATATTTTCTTTATATTATTTTTATTTATTTTCATATAATTACTTTATTTAAGCACAATAGTTAAAATATTGTTCATGATTGAATTTTAGTTATAGAACGTACACTACACTTTGCCAGTGCACATTTCTCACTACCAGTGTCCCCAGTTTTGCTCTCACCCACCCATCCTCCCCTGCCTGCCAATGGGGCTGGCATTTTACATTTTACTTCTCTCTCTCTCTCTCTCTCTGACTCTCTCTCTCATATTTTCTCTATCTCTATTTTTCAAATTTGTAATAAAATTTGTATAATATGGTTGCAAAAATTATTCAATTTATCATTCCAAATTGGCAATAAATGATATTAACAATTTTTGGTTGTTTTTATTTTACTTCAGATGCATATTTGAAAAAAAATTGGCTCTTTAGTTATTGTTGATTTTTCTCCCAATAAATCTCTCAGAGATACTTTTATCTACTTTGTTGTTTATTTTGGTTTTGTAGCCACACCTGGCACAGCTCAGGGCTTACTTCTGGCAAAGCATGGAAGACCAAATAGGGTGCCAAGTATCAAATACAGATCATCTTTGTGCACTTAGGTTTTAAAACAAAACAAAACATCAACAACAACAACAGAAAAAGTCTCCTACTACTATAAAATTTTTGTCCATAGTTTTCTCTAATTTTGTGATCAAAAGCCTTACAGATATCAGACTACATTTTGTGCATAAATGCTTATTATAGTTAGTAAAATAAATTTAGTTTATTTTATAAATTTATTCATAAATAAATTGATAGGATAGATTTAAAAAACAGAATTATATGCAGTATTAGTTCAGATACCATATCTATAATAGCAAGTAATTAACTGAAGGTAGGACCAAAAATGTATGCAACACTAATCAGTAATAAATAATAATTAAGTGGGTGTACATACCGTCATAAATCCATCCAGTAAACCTGAATCTGGTTTTGGAGGTGCCTGCAAACGTTCCATTGACCACTTTTCAATAATCGAGGAGACTTGTGTATTTTCAGTATTTAATATTCTGAATCCAGTCATGTTTACTCCACTGTATCGGTAGGGCTCTACATCAAGAGCAAAGAGATCCTGAAAGATACATTTATTTGTTATAGATAATTGAAACCCTTTAATCTTATTTCTCTTAAAATAGCACCTTTGTATAACAAGTGATGTGAAATATTACAAATCATCAATACATTATTCTCAGTGGTTGTAGCTGTTAGTGAATCTTATATATTACATATGGTATATGTACATAAATATACACATTTATATATACATGTAAATATACATATACATATGTGTAGGAGAGCAAACATCTGTCACACAAAGTAAGTCTTTGGCAAATGTTGATTGTATGGTAGTGGTTCTAAAAACCTAGTTTGAGGATACCATTTCTGAAAAATATAAACAGTATACCTTTACCTGAGAGTGTTTTCCAGAACAATCCATTTTTCTTATCTTTCCAAAGGAGAAATAAATGACTGAAATGTGCATTTTTTTGTTTTACCTTTCTTTCACAGATAACCCCTCAAATTGAAATTTTATTCTTCCAAAGTTCTCTATTTTATCTTGGCTATTAAAAACAGTACATCAAGTCATGTATGTAAGTTACTCTATCTTTCTTTGGTCTTTTCTCTGAATACTTTTAGTATACATATTAATAAAACTACTCATATCTCTTATCTAGCTAATCTTTCTGATGCATGTTTGATTACTAGTTCAAATTCTGAAAAATTCTGATAGTACAAGGTGGTTCATTTTTGCTGACATTTCTATGTACATTTCATATTTGAATTTAAGCACTCAAACACATTTTCCTATAAGTTACCATTAGGAGTTGTATACTATTTATTCTTTGTGTTAAAAATGCCTTTAAGGGGCTGGAAAGCTGGCACAGTGTAGGGAGTTTGCCTTACACATGGCTGGCCCAGGACAGAAAGTGGTTCGATTCCCCAGCATCCCATCTAGTTCCCCTAACTAGGAGCGATTTCTGAGCACATAGCCAGGAGTAACCCCTGAACTTCATTGGGTGTGGCACAAAAAAAAGCCTTTAAATGCTATCCATTAGATTAATCTATGCTGGTTAGGTTATAGGTGTTTTCTATATGCCCCACCTTTTTATTTGATTGTTGACTTTTAATTTTGTCTTTAAAAACAAGTAATAACACAAGTCATTCTGAACTGCAACTCAGATCTCTGTGTGTGCAGAGACAGGGACCTTCCAGCCCACATTAACCCTTTTCTTCCTTGGCTTTTTGGACTTCACACTTTTTTCTCCTAGAAAATATACAGCTCATAACCCAGTTGAGCAAACCAATTAATTAGTTTGCAATAATTTTATCATACTTAGATTACCTCACTTGTTAAGAAAAATAGCCTCTAAAGCAGATATACCTCATGTTACTTTTTTTTTTCAATAAGTCATATATCACTTTCTTAGACAACTAAAACTCCAGCATTCCAACCCATAAAAATGCAGGAAACTAAGGAAGATACCTGCAGTCGGGGATATAGAAAGAAATCTAGGCAAATTTCCAAGCCTACCAAAATAACTGAGCCTCATAGATTAGGTTCTAAAATCACTACTTAATGTTTTAAGAACAGAAATCAAGAAATCACTAGCCTGTAAAATTAAGCAAACTATAGATGAACAAATAAACCAACTGAAAAAACTCTCAGAAGATGAATCTATAAAATGGTACTGAAGGAACAAAAAAAAATATGAAGTCATAGTAGCAAAATTACACAGGTGGAGAATCACATAACTAAATTTAAGACAAATTTAAAGCAAACATTTATAAAGAAGTCAAAAAAAAAGAAAGGAGAGACAAAGCAATGAAATAAAATGTAAGACATTTAATGAACAAAGACAAAATAAATAATCTCTGAATTATAGTAAAGCCTAAGTGGGAGGAAAATAAAAAGGGGAAGAATAAACAACCCTACAAAATAAGATGGCACAACAGTTCTTTCTGTCAATTGTTTCCTTAAATTTCAATGGACTAAATTCTTTCATCAAAAGACGAAGAGTGGCAGGTTGGATCAGGAAATAACAAAAAGTCATATGCATCCTACAGGAAACACACTTTAAAGTTCAGGATATACACAGACTCAGAGAAAAAAAGGAAGAAAAAAATTATGCAAGCTACTTAAATAAAAAGTTCAGATAGTGAATAACCCCTGAGCACTGTCGGGTGTGGCCCAAAAACCAAAAAAAAAAAAAAAGTTCAGATAGCAATAATTATATCGGACAAAGTTGCATTCAGCCTCAAAAATATTTATCAAGGGAACAATAACATGATAAGTACTATTTATGCCCAAAATGTAGTCAAAATATATGTAAGGTGTTTGCTCACAAAATTACAGAAAACTATGGACAATATGTTATAATAGTAAGAGATTTTGTTTTGTTTTGGGGGCACACCCTGTGATTCTCAGCAGTTACTCCTGGCTGTGCACTCAAAAATCGCTCCTAGCTTTGGGGGACCATATGGGACTCCTGAGATCGAACCAAGTCTGTCCTGGGCAGCCACATGCAAGGCAAAAAGCCTTACCACTGTGATATTACTCTCGCCCAGTAGTAGGAGATAGTAACACGCCATTATCACCACTAGATACATTCACCATAACACTCGCAAAGACCTAAGAGCCTTAAATATGAAACGAGAAGAGCTAGGACGAATATATCTATACAGGGCCTTTCATCCTCAAAAAGCTAAGTCCATATTCTTCTCAAGTGCACATAGTACCTTTTCTAGACAGACCACAATTCAGAAAACAAGTTGCACTTGCATGAACTCAAAATTTTAAAAATTATAGCAAGCACGTTATCAGACCATAATGTGACTACGATCAAGATTGATTTAAGGGGGCCGGGCGGTGGTGCTGAAGGTAAGGTGCAAAAAAGATGTAGGGGTCAGAGTGATAGTACAGTGGTAGGCCATTTGCCTTTCACACAGCCTATCCAGGATGGAAGGTTGGTTCGAATTTCGGTGTCCCATATGGTCCCCCAAGTCAGAATCGATTTCTGAGTGCATAGCCAGGAGTAACACCTGAGAGTCACTGGGTGTGACCCAAAAAACAAAAACAACAAACAAAAGATGTGGAGGAAACCTAACACCTGAAGACTAAACAACATGCTGCTCAACAACAGTTAGTTCAGAGAGAAAATCAAGTAAAAAATTAAGAGATTCCTTGAGATGAATGATAATGAAGAAACAAATCGCCAGTATCTATAGAAAAGCATGATTTGGAAAAATAAATATCATACAAATAACCATATTACCCAAACAACTATATATGTTCAATACATTTCCTATTCAAATTCAGACAATATTCCCTAAGGACTTAGAAAATTAATTATAGGTTGTGTGGAACCATTAAAGATGTAGGAAAGTCTATTCAATATTGAAAAACTAGAATCTTATTACCTAATTACCTAGCATCTTATTACCTAATTTGAGACTCTACTAAAAATCATAGTGATCAAAACAGCATGGTATTCAAACAATGACAAATTTTAAGATCAATGGGTCAGAATAGAATATCCAATGAGAAACCCAAATATAAGGTCAACTAATCTTTGATAAATAAGCTAAGAATTTGAAGTGGAATAAAGATAGTTTCTTTATAAATGGCTTTGAGTGCCTGGAGCGATGGAACAGAACTAGGTTGTTTACCTTGCACATATCTGACACAGGATGGACCACAGTTCAATCCCCTGGCGTCCCATATGGTTCTCCAAACCAGGAGCAATTTTGAGAGCATAGCCAGGAATAAACTTTGAGCTTCATTGGGTGTGCTCAATGTTCCAAAATGGTATTGGAACAATTGGATAACCATGTGTCAGAAATTAAAGATTGATACATATCTCACACCTAACACAAGAGTCAATTCAATAAAATTGAAAATTTTCCATAAAGTTCATTTAGAAAAACATTAGTTGAACACTCAAAGACTTAGACCTGAATGATATCTTCCATGATAGGAAGCAAATGGCAAAAGCTATTACGTCAAACCTGAATAAATGGGACTACATAAAACTATAAAGTTTCTCTATGGCAAAAGAAGCACAGGTTAAAATTAGAAAACAGCTAGCTGAATGGGAAAATTTTTTGCACTCAACAATCAGATAAAGGTTTGATATCTAGGACAGAGAAAGTACTCTCAAAGGTTAACTTGACAAAGCCTAAAACCTCCATGAAAAATTGGGAGAAGAATTAAGCAAACACTTTTCTGAGGAAGATCAATAGATGGCCAACATACACATGAAAAAATGTTCATCATTTATTATTAGGAGAATCCAAATTAGGACACAATGAGATATCATCTTACACCAGTGAGGATGGCACATGTCAAAAATAATGAGAATATAATCAGTTGGAAGGATGTGCTGATAAAAGAACTCTTCTCTACTGCTGGTGGGAATGCTCCCTGATCCAATCCCTATGGAAATAATGTATGGAGGATTCTCATTTAATTCAAAATTGAGCTACCATATGGCACAGTAATTCCTTTTTTGGATATCTATATGTAGGACAGTATAACATGCATCCAAAAAATGTATGCACACCATTATTCATTGCAGTACTCCGTACAATAGTTAGGACATGAAATCAACCTAGATGTCCAACAACAGATGAATGGATCACGAAGATATGGTACATATATATAATAGGGATACTACATAGCTGTAAGGAATGATGCAGTTTGCAGCAAAATGAATGGAACTAGAATATATTGTTTTAAATGAAGAAATACAGAAGAATGTTAAATATAAAATATCATTTATATTGTGTGTTATTTAGAATAACTGCATGACAAAACACAACTGTCTAAATGGTAATAGACTTGAAAACCATTTGCTCCAGAATGTATCAAGAAGAAGAAAAGAAACTGATTGGAAGAGGAGAAACACAAAAGCTTGTATTTCCTTTTATACTTCAGAGACCTGTAGCGATGGATGCAGCTATTTAGATTGAGCAGGTGTTCACTTAACTGCTCTTTAGAGAAGTCTATAATGTTCTAATGCTTTTACTCAAAGAAACATGTGGGGAATGCATTTGGAGTCAAAGACTCCCACTACAGTGCTCACCATAATGTGGTGTCTTATGTTTAATATGTATATATAACTAAGATTTTACAGTGGTTCTTGGAGATACAGGTCTGTTGCCCTAGTTTCACAATACAATGTTAGCTGCTTGCAAAGCAAATGCCCTACTGCTATGTTATCTCTCTAGCTTCTTTTCTTTTTCTTATATCCCACAAATTAGTGAGACTATTCTATGTCCCTCCTTTTTTCTGCATTTTCTATAAAATCAAGAAGAGGATAAAAAAGAAAGGATGGGACTAGGGACCAAGTGGTCTTATGTGCATTGGTGGGCATAGAAAAAGAATGGAACTACATACCCAAGCCAAATTCAATGACAATAGAATCAAAAGACCCACACCGTAACAGTATAAACTTAAAATGGGCCTGTTATACTTGCAGGCTAGTGGGCAAAGAATGGTGGTATAGAATGAACTCTGGAACTCTGGTGTAGGAAGGTCAACATATCAGCGATGTAAGAAAAAAATACTGTATATTTTGAACTGAAGAGCTAGGTAGGTCAATAGGAAACAATTACATGCTTTACAAGCCAATGTACTATGTTTGATTCCTAGAACCATATGTGCTCTTTTAAGTACAATGACCACAAAGCATGGATCCAGAAGTGGCTCCTGTGTGGCTTTCCAACAAGGAAAATAAAACAGTACTGGATATTTTAGATATAGAAAACCTGTAGTTTCTTTGTCTGATATCCTAACTTGCAGCTTCATCCAACCATTTATATTTTGATTTTCCTTTCCAGTCTCTCTGTAGGAGATGCTATTACTCTGCCTTTCAATTTCCCAGGATATAGAAGGGTAACCGTCAAAGGAGGTGACTATCACCATGTGAACAAATATATAGCAGGTAGGATTTCTGCTCTCTTTTTAGAGAGCACACCAAATTATTTTTATGGAAAACACTGAAAATTAGAATTAGATTAATTTATTGGTCTTTTGAACAGCTTGCCTTGGATTCATACAGCTCCACAGGTAAATAATAGTCATAAAATTTAGTGGAGAACAGCTGATAATGTTCTAAATTGTACAATGTTATATCAAAAAATAAAAAAATAAAGTTTTCTTTTCCAATATTTACAATTTAGTCAAGGAGATTATAATTACCTATATGAGCCTATATATCCATATATAGAGCATGCATTAACATTCACATATTAACATATATTTATATATGGATTTTCAGTAGATAAGGTATATATTTTCCAAAATGTTAATAGATAATGTTAAGAATCAGATAGTATAAAAGTAAGCACCGAGGATATGGTACTTACAAAAAAATGTGTTTCAATCTTATGTATTATATTTTTTTAGTGGTACATGCTCAGCAATATCCAGTGGTCCCTGCTGAGGGCTTTCAGGGGGCCAAGCAGTGTTGGGCAAAACAATGCCTTTCTATCACTTTGAGTTATCTCCCCAGTCCAAATTTTCATTTTTATCATCTGGCTCAGCTTCATAGAACAGATGGAATCTGAGCTCTTGTTAAAAAATGGACCCACTTTTCATATGAAAAAAGAGGGTATTAAAAGCATCAGTAAACACACAAAAAATAGGTAATATAAAACTTATTCAGGAAACTGATCAATATCAGTTTAGCTATATAAGAAAATTCATGAAGAAAAATAGCAGCAAAAGCAAATCAGAAAGATCAATTTAAACAGAAACCCTTGATCATCAGTTTGGAAACTATGTATTTGAATCCAGTTTTTCATTATGTCTCTTTATTAAAAGTTATTTTTAATTCCCTAAATTCTTGCAGTTATTTTGAAAATAAACTGTTACTACACTGATGTCCAAGTTTATATAGACTTTCCACTTTTCACCTATCAAACATTTTTCAGACTTAAAAAAGTATCTTGAGGAGAATTATGTAGAAAAATAAATCTCAGTATTACCAGAAAAATATAAACTATTGTTTAAAAAATCTCTATTATAGTTGTTATTATAGAAAGCTATTGGAATCAACTGAATTACAGTAACTTCATTTGTCGATTTCAAGATTCCTAGAAGTGAGGAGACCAATTACTACATCAACACACACTAAGAATGAGCAAGAGAGAAAAAACATTTGTTAGAATGTTCATTGTTCAAAATAAAATGGGTGTTAATATTTACTTCAGAAGAAAAAAACATGGATATTTTGAAGGAAATTAGAAAAGAGGTTAACTTAGAGGACAATATGTCAAAACTTTGGAATTAACAAAGGTCACACAATTAGATTTCTTATGCAATATACATTTAGATCTCATTTAAACAAAGGTACTGAAGTTTGAAATTAAAAAATTAGGGATAGAATGGAGGCACAAATGTGAATATGCTCTCATATTTTGGTAATAGTAGTAAAGGATTAATGAGAGATAGAATTATTTGAAAGATTAAGAAATGTTGAATATTGTATTGAAATCAGCAACAATCATGCAAACTTGATAAAATTGTCAAGCTAGACTATTTTTTGCAAATTATGTGATAGATATCTAATGATAAAAGTAATACTTAATTCACTAAATAAAAATTAACATACATTGGCCTTTCAAAAATTCTACTAAGGAGTCAGAGCAGTAATGCAGTGGAGAGGTGCTTGTTTTAATGGAACTGACCAGGTTCTGATATACGGCATCCCATTTGGAGCCCTGGAACTTGCTAGTAGTGATCCTTGAATGCAGAGCCAGGTGAAAGCCCTGAGAACTACCAGGTGTAGTACCATAACAAAAACAAAATTAAATTCCACCAAAAATAGTCCAAAAGAGGATAGATAACTAACTAAAAAAGAAACTCACCTTTATTTTCATAAACTAAATAGATATGCTTTTTCTAAGTCATTAATTGCCTAGTAAACTAATTTTAAAATCCACTACATTATGTTAGTCCTCTAAAATGAAACATTGAACATGACAATATTTGGAATTGGTAAATGATATTTTCATTTGGTTTTATTTTTGAACCACACATCATGGCACTCAGTGCCTACTCCTGACTCTGCATCCAGGAATTACTAATGGATGTACTTGGGGAACCATATGGGATCCTGCAGATTAAACCTGGGCCTGCATCATGAAAGGCAAGCATCCTACCTGCTTCACTATCGTTCCATACCTTGATATTATTTCAAAAATCATCAGTTTCACACAAAAGATGTTTTGCTCTCTTTAGTAAAAATAGTCCCTTTTATCTTATCAAAACAGAGTACAACTACAGAAGTGCTATTTATTATATTTGTCTCAATCCAGAAGCATATTATTATAATTTAGACTATAACTTTTGTTTTAATAAATTACTTACCAGAGTAGTAAAGATATAATGATAGTATTCTGTCATCATTCCCATAGCTAATGCCTAATAAGCAAAATAAATAAATATAAGTTAATATAAAATAGTAATATTGAAAATGCACATTCTCTAGAATACAGTGTAAATAAGAAAAGGTAAAATCACCCTAAAGTTAGGTTAAATTGTAACTCTATCAATGATATATTTTAAATATATTTAGTGATTAGAAGCAACAGGAAGAACTTCTAGTTTTGATTTTTTTTTTGAGGGGGCACACCCGGTGATATTCAGGGATTACTCCTGGCTATGCGCTCTGAAATCACTCCTGGTTTGGGGGAACATGTGGGATGCTGGAGGACCGAACTGCGGCCTGTCTGAGACTAGTGTGGGCAAGGCAGATGTTTTACCACTTGGGCCATCGCTATGGCTCCTGGTTTGATTATTTGTTTATTTTTAATCTGTTTTTGTTTGGCATTCAGACCTGAATGGGCTTAGTGCTTACTCCCAGCTCAGTGCTTAAGAATCACTCCTAGCAGGCACTGGACACAATATAGATTGCCTGGGATCAAACTTGGGTGAGCCATTGAGACCATGTGCAAAGAGAGCACCTTATCAACTGCCTTATCATTCCAATGACCAGAAAGAATTCATAAACAACTATTTTTATTAAAAAGTTGTTAGGTACTAGGTAGATGGCTTCTAAGAATTAAAGTAAATGTATTACACCAATAGAACCTAGTTCGATTATGCTGACACATTATGGTCCCCTAAACAATGCTAGAATGACTTTGATCCCTATGCCATGAGAAATCCGTGATATCAAAACAAATAAACAATACCATAAACCTAAAAAATGAATATTTTTAATTATAAAATGTGGCTTTACCTGTTAAAAAATTAAATCTGTCACAAAATCTGAAATTAGAACATTTTAGTTTATTGTATATGTTGTCTCTCTACTAATAGTAATTTGGAGTACAAATTAATTTTCATTAGCAGTATAGTATTACTCAATTAGGAAAAATGTCTTATACACTAAAATGCTAATAAAATGATGAGTTTTTGGTTGTTGTTACTATTTTTAATGTATTAGAGATGTTTTATGAGCATTAATGAAGCTAAATGATTAAATAACCATTTTTATTAGAAAAAAAGCAAATGTCTTATGATTTTAACAATAAATTTCTTGCATTAGTTACATGTTACTCCATGTCACATTTTGATAATCCTCATTAATTTTAGACTATAATTTTTAACATAGAAATTTTGGTATTAGAGTCTTCTGTCATAAGCAATGTAAATTCATTCTTTAAGAATACAAAATGTGGGGGCCAGGCAGTGGCGCTGGAGGTAAGGTGCCTGCCTTGCCTGCACTAACCTGGGACGGACTGTGGTTCGATCCCCCAGTTTCCCATATGGTCCCCTGTGCCTGCCTGGAGAGACTTCTGAGCGAATAGCCAGGAGTAACCCCTGAGTGTCACCAGGTGTGGTAAAAAAAAAAAAGAATACAAAATGTTTTTGAAATAGATGTTACAAATCCTTTTACTAAATATCTCTCCTAGTTGTGTCTTTTTCACATTATGATTGTATGTTGGTTTTAAGTTATCAGAATAAAATTGTTTTCCATAATTCAAATAAAAAAGAATAAATCTGTAAAATATTAATACATTGCTTAAAGAGGTGGAATCAAGGAATTGAAGAGAGGAATTTAGGAACCAGTTTACCAAATATTTCTCCCCAGTGGATAAAAATTATTTAAACCAATTATACTATGATAAAATTTGTATCATATAGAAAATAAAATAATTTTTCATATAAGTACAATTTTACAAGTTTATCTTTGAAGAATGTTTCTGATGAATACTATCAGAGGTTTCTCAAAACTTAAATGAGCTCAATAGTAGTCTGGATTATTCAAGCTGTTGATATATTTTGCTTTATAAACTAGTGTAAAAATAAAAGTCAAGAAAACTAGCAAAATATCAAACCACATATGTGACTATAATTAGTTCTTATTTAAATTGTAAGATTTTTAGGTACTATTCTAAAATAGCACATTTTTAACTAATTTAAATGTTATTAAAATTTATAAGTATCATTACTATACCTATTTTACAGATGGCAAAACTAGCACATGATTATGAATAACTTGGCTAGGAATCTAAAATTAAGTACACATGAACTATATATTTTGCTATTATTCTTAAAATATATTCATGAAAATTTCAAATCAGATAAAGAAAATATAATTAGTATCGTATTTATAATAAAAGTGGCAAAAATGAAAATTAATTTGTCATGTTAATCTTTCTGAAAGAAATACAAGTTAACTTTTTCAAAATTACTATATGAAAATATTTTTAATCATTAGCTAGAGCAGTTTAACAATTACATAGCAAATTTTCATGTGCACTAGGCATGTAATTTTCTGACAGGTTCTCTTCAGAATTTTTCCAGAAATCTAATTGCTCAAGGTTTAATAATTGGAAAGTTGGGCTTTCTATTTATTTCTTAAAATCCAAGAATTTGGATATTACAACCTTTGAATATTACTTCTTGCTGTTGTAAGAGTTAATTTGCATTTTTTCTTTATTTTCAGGTTAAAATTTTGATTTATTTTCTTGGATACAATTTTCCAAAGTTTTGACTACTGTTTATTTTCTTTGACAGAATATCCATAAGAGATTTTACTGTGTAATGTTTGGTTCTATCACATGCATTTCCTTGTAACTTCTTCTTGGAGGAGAAATTTCTCTTGATTAATGTGAGTATACCAGTGTGTATATTCATTTTACCTCAGAGAAAAATCTTGAAAGTGTAAACCTCACTTAATTTTTAATTTTATTTAATTTTATTTATTTGTTTTATGGCCACAACCAGCATGCTCTATATTTAGTCCTGGATCTGCCCTCAGGGATCACTCCTGGCAGACTTGATGAATCATATATGTTGACTCAGAACTGAATCCTGATTGACCAAGTATATAGACTATTATATAGTTTAGGCCCCTCCCCTCACTTTTAAATCTTTCTGTAATACAAATTCAAATTTACTATTTCTCAGAACTTAGTAAAATTTCCGTCTGTATAATCAACAAGCAAAAGAATAAACAAAGAAGCCTAACCTAACCTAGTAAATCTATCACACTCCCAGTATTTTCCTATTATTTAGCTTGAATAATTCATACATTCAGAAAGCCTATAATGCCCATTCTCTATCACCTATGCTTATTATTTGAAATTTCAACAGAAGATATCAGTCAGAAAATTATAATTAGTTATAAATTAGAACCCTATTAAATACAGTGCTATGCTAACTCTCTTTTTAATTTCTAGACATATATATATAAATATATGAACAGATTAATATGGGCTAAATACTTTTTAGAATATGTAAATTTATAAAGTACACTCTGATACATAATCTACAAGTGTTTGTAGATCAAATTATATGCATTATGTTTCATGATTTTAATCAGATTCCATTTAAATTTTTATATTTTTGCTTATTTGCTCCAATATTATTTTGGGTGGGGGTTTGGACCACACTGGTGATGCTCAGGGGTTACTCCAAGCTATGTGCTCAGAAATCACTCCTGGCTTTGGGACCATATGGATGCTGGGGTATCACTATATGGGATGCCGGGGTATCAAACCAAGGTCTGTCCTAGGCTAGTGCAGAAGGCATATGCCTTACCTCTTGTGCCAATGCTCTGATCCCTATTTGCTCTAATATTTTATCTAAAATTTGGTTAGAGTATTAATACTAATATTATAATGTAATAATTTGATTCTAATATGTGATATTAATTACACATAAAGTTTCCTTATCCATGCCTCTGCACCCTAAATGTGATAAAATTTGTTTATGCCAGAAATATAGTACAGCAGGTTATGTTCTAAAATGGGACCGATTCCTGGTACCTCATATAATTCCTGAGCCCTGCTAAAAGAGATCCTTGGACACATAACCAGGAGTAAGCCCTGAGGACCACAGGATGGCGAACCAAGCACCAATACCACCAGCACTCAAAAAGGGTGTTTAAAAGGAAGAATTCATTTATTTCAATTTTGGTACTTTATTAAATTATTTTATTTATTATTTCTAAAAGCAACACAATCTTTATAAATTTGACAATTCAAATATAACATTAGAGCACTTTTCCAAATTTAAAGACATGTTTCACTATAGTGAAGACAACACATATTGGAAGATAGTATAGATACCTGCTTAATAAATTATGTATCACAAGTTATTTTTTAATAATATACCATTTGCTATATAAATATAATCTAACTCAGAGTTATTTTTATCCATTTATAGAAGATTTAAAGACAATTGGTTAGTTCTAATCACTACAGTTTGAGTAAGTATACTTAAAATAGCTTCAAAACAAAGTTCAAGACTTGAATCTCAATAGACTTTTATCATAACACGGACATGGTTTTATAATAGTCATTTAACCTCAACATTGATTTCCTCATTTGTAAACAATAGCCTAATAATCATTGCTTACCCCATTGTATGGGTCTTTAAAAGAACATTAAGAGGTTTTGATGCTATACATTATTTCATTTGATTAAATGAGTATTACAATTTAAGATAAATTAAAAATTTATTTTAGAATGAATACTGGTTATTATCAACATCAGAAGGTATAAAAACACACACTATGTACTTGATATTGAATAGTTAAAAGTATTCATATTTCTTAAACTTGTTTTTTTTTCTTTTAAAGGAGAGTTAGTATAAATTAGAAGATCAAATATATAAACACTGATGCTGCCAAATATCAACAACGTTTTGTTTAAGTGCATTTGTTGAACTAAGAATCAAAGATTTCATTTTTTTATTTCTCCATTATTTTCATAGAAAACATAAATATTCTCATTAATCAGTATTTTATAGACAGAAAAAGTAGTGACATCTATAAGTATCCTCATACTTCAAATATTTCCTAATATTTGAATAATTTAATGCTAATATTTCTTTTAAGACAATCAGTAACAATGTAGAGGTATTTTTATTAAAAATTACATCAGGGTATCTTTTGGCTTTTAAAAACAATATTAGAGTATATTTAAGTGTATCTTATATTAAGAGAACTGAGAATTTAAGTAATTTAAAGATTACCTGCTTCAAAATACCTGCTGCCATTTCATGGCTACAGTCAAATATGACGTGGAACTCTTTGCCTCTTTTCATTTCTTTGAGTAAAGGTTTTGCATCCTTTGTATCAGCAGGTAGTTGACGTATTTTAAGCCGGAGATTGTACCTTGATGGAGCTTTGATGAGCTCTTGCAAACGAATAAGACCTTCAATGAAAATAGAAAAAAAATATAGAGGAAAAACGAAGTAGGTTATAAATCTCATATAAAGTATATCCATTTTAGTGCAGATTTGTGTATATGTGGAACTTATATTTTGTTCATTATTATTTCTATTTGGAGGAAAACAAAGTATAGTATGGTGCTTGCTTTGGCAGGTTGGAGACATCTCGATGGGGCACCTTTTGATCTTCTGTGCACTTTCAGAAGCAAGCAATATAGAAATGGAAGTAGCCTCAGCACTTATAAAAGGCTCATCATCATAATAACAAAATCTGTCGATTTCAGAAATAAAATTCTAAAGATGTTCGGCCTAAATAATAATTTATCAAACTATCTAAGGAAAATTTTAAGTTATAAATGGCATACATGACTTTGTTAACACAAAACTTAAGTACATAAATGAGCATACAAAAGATTACCTTACTTACCAACCTCAATTTTATTATGACTTGAAATATTTTTACTTCAATTCATCTCTCTGCATTTGTGTATATATGTAAAGTTTTCTTCATAATTCACACTAATAGTAGAGTTTTTTGTTAGTTTGTTTGTTTGGTGTTTGGGCCACACCCTGTGATGCTTAAGGGGTTTTCCTGGCTATGTGCTCAGAAATCGCTCTTGGCAAGGTGGACCATATGGGACGCCAGGTAAAATGGAGGTCCGTCCTGGTCAGTCAGCTGCAAGGCAAATGCCCTACAGCTGTTCTATTGCTCTGACCCCACACTAATAGTAGTTTTGAGACAGTGAGATAGTGTTAAAACAGTTAATGTCACTGCAATTCAAAACTTCTTTAATTTATAATGTGTTTTGAAGTTAACATAATTTACGTGCTCATACTTTATTGATTAAAGTCTGGTTATTTTCTCATCTTTGTAAGTAATGGCCACTCATTCGGATATACGTCATAGAAAATAACTTTCATAAAAATCTATCTGAAGAAGTAGAGCTAAATTATTAAAAAAAAACAAATCTTTCATTTGTATTGTTTTTAGATCAATAGCAACATTAGAAAAAAATTGAACCAAAAATGTAAAGCAAGAATATTCCTAGAGATGAACTTCTGAATTTTGTTTCAGAAAGTATATTGAATAAAAATATATATGGTAATCTGTCAAACACATATTGTATAATTTATTTTTTGTTTAATTTGGGGTCCCACATAACAGTTCTTAGGCTTATTCATAACATTATACCTCAGAGGACTCTATAGGATGCTGTGAATCCCACCTGGCTTGACAATGTACAAAGCAAGTACATTACAGTGTGTACTATCTCCCCAGACTATTATTTTAAAGTGAGGAACAAGTATTTAATAATTCCTTCATAAATGCTTCAATTAATGAAACTTCCTTAAGAACTGATGCAAAAAATATTTAGAATATAAAAGTTTATATTAAGAAAAATGTTACTAACTTCTCTTCCAACTTTGAGCTATTGGATAATTTTCTTTTCTCCTTTTCATATCCTTTTTTCTCATCTCCCCTCTTTCCAATGCTCATTTCTATAATTCTTATGGGGGGCATAAGCCACATCTAGCAGTGCTCAGAGTTTATTACTTGCTTTGCACTCAGGGATCACTCCTAGTGGTACTCAGGGGAACCGATAGCATGCAAGGAATGTGCCCTACCTGCTGTCTAATATAAAGCTCAAAATTCTCTCTATTTTTATCTTTAAAAAAGTTAATTTTACAGTATAATTTATTATGATAGTCACCAATAAATAAATATATGTATAAATAATTATAAGAACTCTTCTCTGCTTTTATTATACCTGGAAAAATAAAGTAAAATGCACACTATTGCTAGTTATTGTGTAGTAAAGCAACAGATCTATAAAATAAATCAAACATTTTAATGTTTTATTATAATTTTAAATAAGTAATAGTTTTAAACACATGAATGCTATGTAAATTTTAGTATGTTGGGACCTAGTTAACAATGTAATCTGCAACCTAATTTTCAGTATTTATATTTTAAAATAAGATATTCAAATTAAAATACATTAAGTCTAAAATATATAATATTTTCGTAAATTTATCTTTATTGTAAGTTATTTTATAATTTAATTATTAAAAATCTACAATAGAGTCAGAAAGTCATTACCTGAGGAAATTTTATGATGTCTGAGCTATAATAAAAGGAAGATAGAATCTCTACTAAATGTAAGTCATGGGAGGATCAAGTCAAAGAACAATTCAAAATGAGGGGTGAGATCCAGTCATAAATGGTGCATATAAAAGAGTTAATAAAATACTGAACTCCAGTGAATATCAAATTTAACCACAAAATCTTCATCCTTGCTGAAAAGGGTGATTTCTGCTGAATTTTTTAGTTGGAGTGTTGGGGGTATAAAAATCACTGACTTAATATCCAATTCATGTTGGAGGAGACAATATAACACTTAGGGAGTCTACCATGTATCTGGCTAAACCAGGTTCAATTCCCAACGCCACATATAGTTCTCTGAGTCTACTGGAGGGACTGTTGAGAATAGAGCAGTAGTAAGCCCTGAGCACCAACCAGTGTTTGTCCAAAAAACTAAATAAATAAGTCAAGTCACATTCATGTTTATCTTCCGTATTTTCAACATCGCCTAGCCTGCCTTTTAATCTTATTTGAATGTGCAGTTCCCTAAATATCATGACATTTAAGCACAGTAGCAGATCCACAGGATACTGTCATTAGATTGTCTATTAAAAAGTTTTGTAGGGATTAGAATGATAGATAGCACAGTTGTTAGGATATTTACCTTGCATGCACCTAACCTGGATTTTATCCTGGTATTCCACATTGTGTCAAGCCTGCCAAGCATGATCCTTGACCATTGTCAAATGTGGCCAAAAATAAAAGCCACTTTTATTTTTTGTTTGATTTGTTTTGGGGCAATACCTGGCGGCACGCAGGAATTAACTCCTGGCTCTGCACTCAGAAATTGATCCTGGCAGGCTCCAGGTATAATTGGGATGCCAGGAATCAAACCCAATTCTTCCCCAGGTCGGCCACGTGTAAAGCAAATGCTCTACCATTGTGCTATTGCTTTGGCCCACAAAAACATTTTATAAAAAGTTCTCAGCATTTCTGTTCTCTGCAACACTGTTCACAATGAATAGAATCTGGAAACAATTAAGTCCCTGAGAATAGATGAATGGAGTAACGAACTGTCCTACATCTAACAATGGAATAATATGAAGCTCTTAGACAAAACGGTCATGAAATTTGCTTGTATATGGAGAAAGATGGAGAGTGTTATGATGAGAAAAATGAGTCAAATTAAGAGGAGTAAAGACAATGATTGCGCTCGTAGGATATATATGTATATTAAAGATAATATGGTATTAATATCCAGAGACAATAGAGAAGAGGACCAGGTGAATCAGTCCATGGCAGCAGCTTGCCACAAATAGTGAGAAATTACAAAGGCAAAGAAAGTTTCAAGCTAGCAATGATAGTTGGAAGTTATCATTCTGGACAAGAATGCAGGATAGTCTCATCTATGGGTTTAAGAAAAATGAAAGACATTCTTGCAATAATTTCCAGAGACAAAAGAGAGGAGGACTGGAAGTTCCAGCTCACTTCGTGAAGCTCACCACAAAGAGTGATGAGTGTAGTTAGAGAAATAACTATATTGAGAACTATCCTAACAATGAGAGTGAATGATGGAAGTAGAAAGCCTGTCCAGAGTACAGGCAAGGGTGGGGTGGGGTGGGGAGGAGGGAGATTTGGGTTATTGGGGGTGGGAATGTTGCACTGGTGAAGGAGGGGTGTTCTTTACATAACTGAAACACAACCATAATTATGTTTGCAATAAAAGTGTTTAAATAAAGATATTAAAAAAAAAGAACTGGGTGCTGAAAGGAGAAAAAGTGCTGTGCATGGTACCAGAATCAAAAACAACATTTCAAATTACAGTGTCGATAAGGAAAGGGAAAAGATAGACAGAAAAACAAAAAGACAGACAGACAGACATTAGAGAAAACTGATCTAGAGGGTGTGGGAGGAAAACGAGACATTGGTAATGGAAAATGTACTCTAGTGAAAATGATGTAAATTGTATGACTGAGTCTCAATCATGAACAACTTTGTAACTATGAAAAAGAAACAACTGAATTGTAAACAATCTTGTAATTCTGGTGATAAAGTAACATAAAGAGATGGAGTGGTATATATATAAATAATGTAGATATTCTCTAATTCTGCTCCAAAGATGCATATACCCTTCAGAAGTTTATGTGAGGTAAAAAAAATGTTCATATTTATACTAAAAGGCTATTTTATTTTCATCTTTCATTTGCTCATATGTGTCTAAAGGAATATTTCAGAAGTTTGAAAAAAGCATATGCAAAAGTTTGAATTAGGAAATGTATAAAACTCTAGCTTCTACTCATTAAAATAAAGAAAGAAATGAAGTAAGAATTATAAAAAAAGTCCAAATATTTTGCAAACATTTTTTTGATAAAAGATATTTTGTGGTGCAAGGCCATACCACAGTGGGTAAATTGTTTGTCTTTCATGTGACCAATCAAGTTTTGTTCCCGCATCACATATGGTCCCCTACAGACTTCTAGGAGTAATTCCTGACCACAGAGGCAGAAGTAGCCCTTAGCATCGCTGTGATTCTAAAACCCAAAGGAACAAAACTAAAATAAAAAACAAAAAAATATATCTTTAATTTAAAGTAATAAATTTTATGAATTAAATTTAATAAAGTTAGCATTTCTTGCTTTGTTTTGTTTTGTTTGCTTGTTTTGGAACCACACTCAGTTACACTCAGGGGTTACTCCTGGCTATGTGCTCAGAAATTGCTCCCGGCTTGGGGGACCATATGGGCCATGTCTGTCCTGGATCAGCTGCGTGCAAGGCAAACATTGTGCTATTGCTCCTGCCACAAACTTAATGCATTTAAATATGCAGTTTATGATGCAGATAAAGGGGACTTATTTTCGTCGTTGTTTTTTTTTTTGTGTGTGTGTGTTTTGGGGTCACGTTTAGTGAGTGGTCTCTGGGCTTAATTCTAGCTCAGTATTGAGGAAACCATATAGCGTTCTAGATATTAAATCCAGATCAGCCACATGCAATACAAACACCTACCTGCTGTACTATTATTGATCTGGACCCTAAATAAAATAAGAGAGCCATTATAATTTTATGACTAACATGATAAATATATTATACATACTTGATTTAATTATTTTAAATATACTCAATAATTACTAAGAAAACAGTGATATGAAAACCATCAGTTAACTCATTTGTCATTAGCTCAATGCTAGAATCAAAGGAGTAGAGCTGTTTTGTTTGTCCTTACAGCACTAGGGTCACTAGTGACAGGCACCAGTGAGATGCACAATTTGCCAGGGCATGAAGGTAAGCAATGTAATTTGCTACTGAGTCATATATTTTTTAATCCCCAGCATGAATATCTTTTGACAATAATGGCTTTGGTATATTTCTTGGGAACATCTCTATTGATCTTCCCACCTCCTTTATGTTTGTTTTCCACTTTATATTCTAAATATTTCAATTCATTCAGGAAAAATCTTAATAAATAACATTTTAGAAAAAAAACTGGAAGATTTAAAATAACAGGATGGTTTAAATATGGTCTTTTATTACAGTCCTTTAATCAAAAATGGAGAGATGAAAATAATTCATGTGTAGGTGAAATAAAAATGAAATCTTTTAATTTGTCGCAAAGGATTAGTAGACATAATTTCAAAACAACAGGTTTCAGTAATACCCTTTAATAAATTTGGCTCAGTTATTTAATGAAAATGTAAAATTATATTTCCTTAAAACAGTCTCTTAATTAAAGAGTCCCTTTTCCCCCTAATGTAATTAGTTGATGTAATGATAATAAGAAACAATCTGCACAGATGGATTCCTGAAAATCTTCTAACAAAGAAGAGCACCACATTGCAATTATCCCTTTCTTTTGGTAGATGAGGAATATTCTATTTCCTCTAATTTCTTCTCTGAGAATACATTCTTATTTAACCTTTTTCTATTTTATGTTATTTTAGCAGTATCTGGAGTTGAGGTTTATCTTTAGTTAACAGGGGACAGAGAACTGAGCTGCTCTTTTCAGAAGTTGCCATCAATTTAGCTTTTAAGGAAAATCCTCATGGAGTCATTCATGCATACTCCAGCTGGCATTTCCCTCTGAAGAGATCAATCAATCACATTTTCACTCTGCAAGCCCAGCCTCCCTCAACTCCAGTCAAAGTGTCCCAGGTTTCCTTCCAAACAAAGGTAACCATTTCTGCAGCCACACAAAGTAGTACTTTGCCACCTGGCTTTCTCAGCAGGCTATTTATCATTTCAGTTAATGGGGCCCTTGTGCAGCTAATCTCCAGCACCCACAACATACTGTATAATAAATTAGACAAAGATGACTCATTGGCAGTCACTATTTCCTCATCACCCAATTGTTTATAATTGTGAAAGATAATTGATCAAACGCTAAAAAGTACAGTATTTAAAAAAATTTTATTACTATTATAGTAGTAGTACTTCATCATTCTAGATAGATGAAACACATTTGAGTCTGTCCTCTACCACTTTGCTGTATCTCTGAACCCCCAAAATTACATTTATTAGAATAACTTATTTGTGCTACATATATATATATATTTAAAAATACCTATAATAGTTATATATATGCTAAACATGGTAAATTTGCAAATATAAAAATGAGAACTATGATAAGAGGAAAACTAAAATTTCCTTTGACTTGCAAGGGGCTGACCCAGGTTTTAACCTCAGCTCCCCAGCACCTCTTATTCACTTACCAACCCTAAGTGCAGAAATAGGAAAAGCCCCAAGCATCTCTGGAAGTGGTTCCAAACCAATATAATAAAGTATATATTATTATTCAGCATTATATATGTCATATATATAAAATTTTTCTGGATTTAGAGGATATTTTATTGATAAGAAGGAAAAGAGAGCAATAAGGCTTCCATAGCGGTCAGAGAGATAGCATGGAGGTAAGGCATTTGCCTTTCATGCAGAAGGTCATCGGTTCGAATCCCGATGTCCCATATGGTCCCCTGTGCCTTCCAGGTGCAATTTCTGAGCATGGGGCCAGGAGTAACCACTGAGCACTGCCGGGTGTGACACAAAAACCACACATACACACACACATACACACACACACACAAATAAGGCTTCCATAAAAAAAAGAATCTTGTAGGTGAGACTGGATTCCCATAAAATATATTATATTTTTAAATATAATAAACACTAATAAACTGAAATTCAAAACCGGTAACATTTTAGCTTAATATATTGGAAATTTGCAGTAACTTTTAACTGACATGGCAAGGTTATATAATTGTCAGTGGCTACTTGAAGCACTATCTTTAGAAATTTTTGAGAATAGTTAATGGCACAGATTGAACAAAATCTAACCCTGCTTTTAATATACATAGATTCATTGTGTATTACTATTTTTAAATCCTAACGAGGCTATTTTATTGAAGAAAATTATTTCTATACTTCAGAATCTAGAGTAATACAGTTGGGTATACATTCTAGTCACTGTACTCTCTAAGTCTGAACCTCTGACAATTCAAAACTGAACAACTACTTTTTCTTTTTCTTTTTGCTTTGTTTGGGGGCTATAGCTGCTATGATCAGGGTTTGTTTTGATTCTTCACCCAGAATCACTCCTGGCAGTGCTGGAGTAGGGAGAATTGAAGCCAGAGTAACTACATGTAAGACAAGTACCCTACCCACCTTATGTTCTCAAATACATTGAATCCTATCAGAACTGCTGGCTTTGAAATCTTCTGGAAATATTAAAAAGTATAAAAATTGGTTGAGAAGTAGTATAGAAGTTAATT
>PVKC010007112.1:0-30034 GCA_004027635.1 Crocidura indochinensis
TCAAGTTTTAATAGTTATTTACCAAGTCCTTATCTTCCTTCACAGTATTGCTCAGCTATTCTTGCTTATTTCTATTTACTTTTCCTGAACACTCAGAGGCCTTCTTCTCCCATTTTGTACCAAAAGGGATTTTCACTTTGTTGAAATGCCCATTATCTCATAATACTAGAGTTTTTGCTGAGATGATTGCTTACCTAGAAATGACAGTTCTCAGGTTCTCTAGCAGCTAAGATGCTATCAACGTGGTTTTTGTAGGTGATTTAGAATAAGGAAAACCGATTTCTGTTTGGAAGGATTCTGGCTGTCTTTGTGAACAGCAGGATTTTAGGTTTCCTACATTGGCCTCCATCTTTGCTAGCTTCCTAGAGGTAGAGACACAGTGGTAATAGGATGACTTCTGGCTCTGACTTCTCAGCTGTGAGCACAGCATCCCAAGCTCATCTCTGCTTCCTGCTACAACAGAGACCTCTGAGTAGATGGCTGCACTCCAGTTGTGCTACGGCAGCAGCCTATGGGCCAGGGATGCTTGTCTTGGGTTGTTACACCAGGGAGATTCTCGCGGACCCTTTCCAGTAGTGTTAGCCCCCATCTCTGGATTAAATTCACTTTTGCTTAAAATACCTGGGAGGAAGTTTTGATCCCTGCACTGAGTTTATCCTAAGAACATTAAAGATGCTTATTTTCCTGGAATTGGTGGCTGAGAACTGTCCTTATATGATATAGGTCCTGAAATGATATTAATGCATTCCATGTGCCACATACTGTGTGAATTCCCTTTATGCCTTATTCTTACCCCAAACACCTGAGGGTGTAGAGATTACATGATTCAGCTGAGTAACAGTAGAGTGTCAGTCAGAGGGACCAGTAACTTTCCTGAGGCAAGAGCTTTGAAGTGAAAACCGATGCTCTTTTTTGGCCTCTATTACCCCAGTTCTAAGTGAAACATGTCATAGAGGCATAACTTGGGCCTCATCGCTACTTAGCAACCTACTTAAGACCCCTGGTCATGGTAAACAACCAACCCCCCCATAACTGGGTAAAAATCCAATAAATCAAGATGTAGCCCCATACCTAACTCAACATAGAATCTACAGATACTGCGTATCTTCTTGGGTTTCAGGGCCATCACTGATCACATGCATCTCTGGTTTATTGGGTCTGAGGTTGGCCTGTCCCCATGCACATGTCTTTTATCCCTTCAATGGATCCTTTATGTGTAGTGGGTCAGAGTCCCTTTTCCTGGGATAATCAGAGCTACTTGACATTTGATAAACACTTTGGGCCTGGGCCTGGGCAAGGGCTTTGACTCTGGCCCTCCATTTTCTCAAGTAAAATGGTGCTGACGATCAATCAAGCTCACCCATGGTACTGTAAGGGAATCTGCATTTGCAGAGCACTTAGATTGCACCTTGGCACCCAGTAAATGCCATTGAAGGATTTGTTCTTACTGGGATATCAAACACAAGAACATATAAAATGGACAACTTAACTCATAAAACATTGAGTATTCTTAAGAGCTGGCTCAATAGCTGTTTATTCAGAACACTTTCCACAACACCCCAGCACTCTTCTCTTTTGGACACATGAAGGGTGACTTTCTGTTCTGCCCTCAAGACCTCATGTGCTTGTTTAGTATGATCATTTTCTTCTACCTTTTTTGCATCTTGAGAGCCAATTCAGTGTTTTGCGAGCCTTAGCATAAACTGGGCACGGAATCTTACAAATAGCTGGTCTCTAATGAACTA
Organism: Crocidura indochinensis; assembly: GCA_004027635.1. Taxonomy (NCBI): domain Eukaryota; kingdom Metazoa; phylum Chordata; class Mammalia; order Eulipotyphla; family Soricidae; genus Crocidura; species Crocidura indochinensis. Next base: position 1,746 of record PVKC010007112.1, read on the forward strand.
GTAAATGAACAAATGACTCATCCATAGATCCCACACACAGCACCTGGAATCAGTGAATAGATACTATATAGTCAGATACAGTGAGTTACAATCAACACATTCATAAACAAGTCCCTACTTTCTCCTCCACCTTGGACAGACTCAGTAATTCTATCTGAGGGACAGTCTCCATGAGGGCTCAGTTGTGCTGAAGTTTTGTGCCTCCTAGCCTTGCTCTCTGCTTTGCCCCTTCTCTTATACAGGCTGGGATGTGGACAGTTTTCTCTACCTTGAGGTCTGCCTTAAACTCTGTTTTTCTATGTGGTGAGTCATTAGTTCACAACGATCACAATAAAGACAATGGTCTTTTCATCTTTTCTTTCTTCTTTTTCCTTTTTTTGGGCCACACCCAGTAATGCTCAGGGGTTACTCCTGGCTATGCATTCAGAAATCACACCAGGCTTGGGAGACCATCTGGGATACTGGGTATTGAACCCAGGTCCATCCTGAGTCAACCTCGTGCAAGGCAAGCACCTTCCCACTATGTATTGCTCTGGCCCGATCTTCCCATCTTTTAAACAGCCAGACTTTTCAATAGACCCTTTTCTATTTTTTGATCTTTTCTTTCTTACTTGTTTGCTCTGCTCTGGAAAGGAAGGCAGTTGTTTGCATTATTATCCCAAGACTCCTCTAAGTACTACCAGGAAAGACACTTTATGATTGCTTTAGGTTAAAAATATTGTTTCATAGGTCCAGAGTGATAGTACAGCAGGTAGGGCACTTGCTGATCAAATTTGATTCCTAGCACCCCAGAGGTCCCCCAAATCTGCCAGGAATAATCCCTGAGAGTAGAGCCAGGAGTATGTCCAGCGCACCACTGGGTGTGGCTCCAATCTATCTATCTATCTATATATATACATATATATTATATATATATTTGCTTGGATGACTTGTTTCAAGTGAGATCAAGATTATGATGATACAACCAGTTCAATGATTCATCTTTTTTTTATTTATTTAGGACTTGGAGAAACCCTGTGATGGGTTTGGTGCCAGGTGTTGACAGTCTCATTTGAGAGACAGGGTGAAAATACATAGAGATATATTGTTGTTGTGTGGCTTGGAATATATATGACTTAAAGGCAGAGAAGGGGTAATCCATTGGAAAATTGTCAGAATTGATTTCCAGAAAGAGAGCAGAACCTCACTGACCTGGAAGGACAGAAAGTTTCAAGGTAGTGGAGGGATGATGGGGAGGCAGTTTGGGACTCAGGAGGAGGAAGGAGCATGCCACAGAGGCAGGAATGGTCATGCATGTGTGGGAGAGAAACCAGTTCGGCTAGAATAAAGAACAGAAGCTTTGAAAATTCAGGCCAGGTGCTGGTTGTCCACCGGCTCAGGTTTCTGAGAGGAGTGATGTGATACCATCAGAAGAGGCTAATCTGGTTTCTGAAAATCAGATGGAAGGAGGCAAGCATAGACATAAGGAGGCAAACTGGGCACTCCAGCAACAGTAAATCAAGATGGCAGGTAGGGAGTGTAGAGCAAGCTGTGTGTGTGAAGCTGAGAGAGTGCAGCAGAGCCTGGCAACATCTCCTCCTGGTGAGGGTAGTTGTCTAGTTTAGTTTAGTTGTCTAGTTTTTCCTCCCAGTGGGTTCCTGGAGTTGCTTTGACTTCATGATTGTTATATTACTTTGTCCTCCACTTTATCACTCCTTTATTTAGAAACCACTTACCTTGAATGCAGCCATAGCATAGAGTAATAAGGTGGAGTATCAGGATAAAATTTATGTGTTGGTAAAAGATGCCTCGCTAGCAAATTTAACTTTATTTGTAGATGTGCTAATGAGAATGTTTTTAGATCAGCACAGCATTTGAACTGACTGCTACTATGTTCCAGTCATCGAACTTCAGAGTTAAAGGGATCAGTAGATGAAGAAGTGACTTTTTGGAATCCTATATCTGGTGGTTGGGAATGAAGCTATGTTGATTGATACTCGATTATGCTTTGAAGGTCTTTGGAGGTGGAACCTTTGGAGTCTAATTTTATGTCAGTGAGGCTTATGAAAATGGTGGTGGTGGTGAAACCACACAGATTTAAGATTTTTATAAGAAGAGGAGGAGGCAGAGCCAACTCTCCCCTGCTAGTGAGAACAAGTGAGAAAAACTTTATCAGCCCAGAAGAAACCAACCATATTTATCTTGGACTTGCTGGTCTCCACCACTGTGAGATCAGGGACTACAGAGATGTCCCAGTGAGACCTCAGTAGTACCTCATGCTCTCCTGAACACTACCAGGAGTGACCACCAAACATTAACCTGGAAATACCTTCTGAGCACTACCTGATGTGGCTCCCCAAACCCAAACCATCAATGCAATAAATGAAAGAGAATTGTGTAGGATCAATCTTCATTGTGGAACTCAATCTTTAATATTTTCTCATGGTAGCTTGAGAAATGCTGTGCCACAGGGCAAATCTTGGGGAACATAAGAGCTCCTTTGGATGGCTAGAGTGGAAAAGAGAAGTTTCTTCAAGGGTTCTAAGAATATCTGTAGACCTATTCAGAGATACTGTAAGGGTGCCTTAAGCAAGGACAAGTAGTTGAAAAGTTTATTTCCTTTTTTTGTGAGGAAACATGTGCCATACACATTTGTAGGTTAATGGCATTGTGTAAAGATGGTCATTAGTAACTGTGGACAAGTCAATTAAGTTCTTTAGATATTGGTTTCCTTTATCCTTCAAATGAGTGACAGTGCTTTCACCATTAGCCTTTCTTAAAGAGTAAATAATTAGTCTACTAAATTACTTGAGCAAATAGAGTACTTTCTAATTTTAAACTATTGTTAATCTCTCAAAAATTAATCATTAAAACAATTAAAAATTAATTGTTCGATGAAGTACCATCTCACGCCACGGAGACTGACACACATCACAAAGACCAAGAACAATCAGTGCTGGTGGGTGTGTAGGGAGAAAGGAACTCTCATTCACTGCTGATGAGAATGCCTCCTAGTCCAGGCCTTATGGAGAACAATACAGAGACTCCTCTAAAAACTGGAAAGTGAGCTCCCATATGATCCAGCTATACCACTTCTAGGGATATGCCCTAGGAACACGAAAACAAAATATAAAAATCCCTTCCTAACACCTATATTCATCGCAGACTCTGGAAACAAACAAGATGCCTTTCAACAGATGAATGGCTAAAGAAACTGTGGTACATATACACAATGGAATATTATTCAGCCGTCATGAGAGATGAAGTCATGACATTTTCCTATACATGGATGGACATGGAAACTATTATGCTGAGTGAAATAATTCAGAGGGAGGTAGACACAGAATCGTCTCACTTATCTTTGGGTTTTAAGAAAAATAAAAGACATTATTGTAATAATGCCTAGAGATGAGGGACCGAAGGTCTGGCTCACCTCAAGGAAAGTGAGTGCAGTTAGAACACTGACAACTACCATGACAATATTAATGAGTGAGAAAAGTAGAATGCCTGTGTCGAATACAGGCAGGAGGTGTGGGTGGAGGGATATGGGGTGAATTGGTGTTGGGAATGTTGCACTGGTGAAGGGGGGTATTCTTTTTGTGACTAAAACCCAAATATAGTAATGTTTATAATCATGGTGTTTAAAGAAAAATTAAAGAAATGATTGCTCTTTTGAAAAAAATTATGACCAGATGATTTCTACCCATCTTGTAGACAGTCATCTTGTTATGTAAGACTATCAAGCATGGTGTCAGAGTGGTGGCACAAGTGGTAGGGCACACATGATAACCTAGGGCAGACTGTGGTTTGATATTCCTGCATCCCATATGGTCCCCCAAGCCAGGAACGAGCTCTGAACTCATAGCCAGGAGTAGTCCCTTTTTTGGTGTGGCCCAAAAAGGAAAAAAAAAAAAAGAATATGAAGCCTGGCAATTACTTAACAGCAATTTTTGCCAAGTGCAAAATAGAAGACTTTTTTTATTTCCTATGACTTTCTTACAAAGAATTTCTTTATATTATTTTAAAAAGTCTTGGGTTATTCCTGATACTAGAAGGATCAGAGACTTTTTGTTATCAAAAAACCTTTGGTTAAATGTAAATCCTAACTCTAAGAATCTCTCGTAAATAATTTCAATATTTTATTGAACTATGACGAAACCCTGGAGGAATATCTTAGGAAGCAGAGGGCAACATGACAACACTCTCTTAAGTTCTTTTTATAGCAAGCAAGAGAGATCATGATTTGATTTGGGTGTAATTTAGTATGTAACTGGATTAAACTTTACTCCATTAAAAACCTATCAGCTGACTTGCCCTGCAGCTGAAGACTTGCTTTTCTGAAGACTTCATTTCAGAGCCCCCATTTTTTTCTTTTCTTTTGGAAGAGTTAAACTACAGCTTTCTGGGGTTTCCTTTATTGGCATCTCCATATCTTAATTTGGATAAGGACCTGCATACATGATAAAATCCCTGTTGGCGATGGTTTCATTTTCTGGAGTGGAGATAAGTTTCTAAAAGTTCTTTTCATCACTTTAACTGTGAATTCTATCACGGAAGAAGTTGAAAATTACTATGCAGAATATAGAAGTCTTGATTTTAAAGAAGGTGGAATGTGTTGTAACAGTATATGTAAAATAATCTATAAAGAATATTGGGAGAAACAACTTCCTGACTCAAATGAAACAAGAAATTCCATATGATTGATTTCAAGAATATAGCACCTATGTTTTAGTTCTTCAGTAAGGACTGAAGAATCATACACATATATGGATCTGAGTAGTGTGCTTTTTGATAACATGACTTTAAAATTTTATTTTGAAATAACACTGGTTTATAGTTATGTGAAGGCTTTAGGTACAGCAGTATAGTTTAACTTCAAAATATTATTGTCACTCATTACCAAGAACTAAAGCCCCCTTTTATGCATTTTATCTGGTTCTCTTAGCCGCAGCACCAATTTCCATTCCTACCTAGCATGAAGGAAGGTTCCTTTTCTCCACATCCTTGGCAACTCAGGTTGTTTGTCTTTTTATTTTTTGTTGTTTTTTTTGGGGGGGGCACACACAGTGATGTTCAGGGGTTACTCCTGGCTATGTGCTCAGAAATCACTCCTAGCTTGGGGGACCACTTGGGATGCTGGGGGATCGAACCACGGTCTGTCCTAGGCTAGAGCCGCCAAGGCAGATGCCTTATCACTCTGCGCCACTGCTCCAGCCCTGTTTGTCTTTTTAATAATAGCCGTTTTAACCAGTGTGGGATCTTACTCATTTAACTTCACTTTCCTTATATAACATGTGATGATGAACATCTTTTCATGATCTTCCGATCATCTGCGTGTTTTCTTTGTTGAAATGACTGGTTGAATATTTGACCATCTTTCAATCAGGTGGGCTTTATTGTTATTGTTGAGTTGTATGAGTTGCTTGCAAATACGTACTCCAGTTCAATAGGTGGATTTTTATTATTGCATGCTTCATATTGAAACACTCACATTTGGGCAAGTCACAGAGCATTCATTTCAGGAAGTCAGAGCTCATAATTTTGCAATAGAAATAATATTAATAATTAAAACAATTCTGAGAACAATGATAACCATAATAATGACCAACACTTCCTGGTCTCTTCAATTATGTCTGATAATGTGCCAAACACATTATATGCTCATTGTGCTATTTAAAACTCAGAGCCACCCTATGAAATAGATTTCATTGTCATCTTCACCTTGCCATTGCTGCAGCCAGATTGAGTGGCTTGGCTAGGGATGCAGAGCTGTGAGCAGTCTGGTAGTGTTCAAACTCAGCGTCCCATATTCTGTTGGATAACACATTCTTAGTATATAATTCTACAGAAGGGCATTTAGTTTGGTAAAGTCAGATTGCATTTATTTGTGGTCTGGGAACTATTTAGCAGATAGGATATTTAGAGCAGTTGGAAATTTCTCAGTTAATGACAGATGTTGTTAAACACAAAAGTTCTATAGACTGTCTGCTTCATTGATCAAGCTCAATTTTAGAAAGGTGCTGATTCATCAACACTTCTTTATTTTTCCCATTATGACCAGATGCTTATTGAGAATGTTTCCTCTTGATTCAGCCTAATGGGAAATTAACAAGTAACTTTTGGGGGAAAATGGATAAATGTAAAAGAGTTGAGATAGGACAGAGGTACAATCCTCTTGCCCATAAAGCAGCTTCTATCCTCCACCCACATCCTCTGCTTTAGGCATCTCAGGGACTGTCTGTTGCTTTGTTTTGATTGACACGAGACTCTGTCCAACTGTTGCCAAGTGACACTTTGGCATTTGCCTCATCAGGAAGTTCTAAACAAAAGGACCTCAACATTCCCTGTCTTATTTTTATAGTAATTAAGAGTAAAACTTATTTTTAGATTTCTTGTAGTAATTATTTATTACAACTTCTATTTTAACTTTGTAAATCAAGTTCCATTTCCTGGTTGTCTAGAATGAGAAATTTATGATATGTTCTAGCTCCTGGTTAACTGAACAGACTTCTGTGTGGTTTTTAATGAGGCAAATTCCAGAACTGAGTAGCAATGAATTCTTCATGGAAAATTATTTTCAGTGGGAATGTATAGGGAATAAATTATTCACTATTACCCTTGAGTACATAGAAAAGCATAGTCCTTTTCTTGTTCTAATGTTTATAATTGGTCATTTCTATGTGTGTGTGTGTGTGTGTGTGTGTGTGTGTGTGTGTGTGTGTGTGTGTGTGTTTGTGTGCCACACCTGGAGGCGCTCAGAAGTTACTCCTGGCTCTGCATAAAGAAATTGCCCCTGGCTGGCTCGGGGGACCATATAGGATGCCAGGGATTCAACCAGGGTTGGTTCTGGGTCGGCTGTGTGTAAGGTAAATGCCCCTATGCTGAGCTATCGCTTTGGCCCGGTACAGTTGGTAATTTTTATGGTATCTGAAAAACTGTACTTTGTTCTGACAGATTGACTAAAGCAATGTGTGCGTCTTGGGATCACTTTTTTTGTTACATATCAACTCTTGTTCTGCTTTAGTATACTGAGTATATTTCATCCTTGGTTTAAACTAGAATTCATTCGAAGGACATTACAATGTGCCTATGTATTACATCACTTGTTTTCTTAGAATGTCATTCTATTTTTTTAAATTTTATTTTACTGTCTCTTGCTTTCTTTTATAGACTCTCATTAGATTTTTTCTAGAGAAGAATGGCTTGGTTAAAGCCAAACCATTTGGCATGCCCCTTGTATACTAGCCCTGTGAGAGGGATTTCGAAATGAACTAGACAAAGCCTGTTCCCTCTAGGATATAGAAGCAGAATATGAGATTCTGTCAGAAAGAGAAAGAAAAAATATGGCATTAAAATATGCACAGTCACTTGGAAATCTATTTGCTTTTCTCCAAAGTTTTGACTTAGGGGGCCCGGGAGATAGCATGGAGGTAAGGCGTTTGCCTTTCATGCAAAAGGTCATTGGTTCGAATCTCGGTGCCCCATGTGGTGCCCCGTGCCTGCCAGGAGCAATTTCTGAGCATGGAGCCAGGAGTAACCCCTGAGCACAGCCGGGTGTGACCCAAAAACCAAAGTTTTGAGTTAGAAATATTGACTTCTGTATAGAATAAGCACTAGAAAATATCAGTGAATTAGCAGCTATTGACCTTTACCATGGGAATTTTCAGAATTGAAACCTTTATATTCTATTCCCAGGATAGATTAAAAATGCTTTTCTAACTTGACATATTGCATAAGTTAACAGTTTCTGAAAAACACTAATTGATTCATCGAAACAATCTCTAAATGCACAGTAAATGCAAAGTCATATTCAAAGAAATCTACTACAAGAAACTCAGTGCAAGGTGACTTAAACATGAATCTGAAGCGTGGGGTTGAGTTTGTAATTCAGTTTTCTCCTGGATAAAGAAGACGTAATGAGCCTGAAGCTGGGAAGAACTGCTGATTTACATACAGCTCTGTTTTCTTGGCCTCTAAATTGCACATTTTTAATTTGTTTTTCAGCCACACCCGGTGACGCTCAGGGGCTACTCCTGACTATGAATTCAGAAATTGTTCCTGGCTTGGGGGACCATATAGTACAACAGGGGATGGAACCGTGGTTCGTCCTAGGCTAGTGTGCACAAGGCAAATGCTTTACCACTTGTGCCACTACTCCGGCCCCTAAATTGCACTTATTTTGCTCATACAAGGAAACTTGATAATTTCTTTCACATATATATTTAGCTTATTCTCATCTCTGTGGAACCATGAAGATTTCCCTATCAATGGATTGCTGAAGTTTGGTTTTGATGCTGAGTTGAGCAAGAGGGGATGTAAGGGTCAAATCTCCACCCACTTAATTCCCTCGCAGCTGTTGGCCAGACATTTCCTATTCTCCATTGGTGATGCACACAGAGCAGTGTGCTTCCCCAAGAGGAAGTGGTGGGAAGGGAGGAAGAGAGGGAAAGAGGTGTAAGAAATTAAAATGAAAACAAACACAAGTGTCCAAGATGATCCATTTTGTATAACCCAATTTAAAAAGGGATACATCTCTTTTGTGCCTTATTTCAATACACACAGGACAGAACCTATTACTGTGTATTAAGAAGGAGGAGAAGAACCAGAGTAACAGCATAGTGGGAAAGCATCTGCCTTGCACATAGCCAGTCTGAGTTTGATCCCCAGCATCATATATGGTCTCCTGAGCTTGCCAGGCATGATTTCTGAGTGCCGCTAGGTGTAGTCCTAAAATAAAATCAAACCAAACCAAGCACACCCCCCCCCAAATAAAAAGTAGGAGAAGAGACTGGTGTAAATCCCAAACGATTTCTTATAGAATGTGGCACATGGTTTAAACTCTTTTTCTATTTAAACTGATGTTTGTAAAGCAGAGTGCAGGAGCAAGATGTCCAGCAGCATAGATATGTAGTGTGGTCTTTACTCATGAGCATTTGAAATAAGGGGACTATGTTTAAATTGATGGGACTCTGCTTGTTATTTGAGACTTGAATGCAAGATGAAAGTATCCTAAACTTAGAGCTGATGACCATCTCAGAGCATTTGGGTTTATTCTAAGTGAATGCTGACTTAAGTGTAAAGTCTATATTATCTAAGTACCCTTAAGAGTTACTTCATGGGGGCCGGACGGTGGCGCTGGAGGTAAGGTGCCTGTGCTAACCTAGGACAGACTGCAGTTTGATCCCCCGGTTCCCCATATGGTCCCCCGTGCCTGCCAGGAGCGACTTCTGAGCGAATAGCCAGAAGAAATCCCTGAGCGTCACCGGGTGTGGCCCAAAAACAATAAACAAAAAAAAAAGAGTTACTTCATGTATCCCTGTATTTTTTGGAGTCAGTTTTAACATGTGATATTTAAATGTGTTTGCTATTTACACTTTCACAGTTATTAGATTGTCCTCCAATCATCTCTGGTCATGTTTGTTCTGTGCCAGGATGACTGTGCAGAGTCTGCCGATGGAAAGTGCCTTATTTTCATCTATTTGGTGAATTTAAACTACTTGAAACACTAGTGTCCCAATTATGGTTTGGGCAGCAGAAAGAAGGTTGTATTAATATAGCACCACAGTTTATTCCACTAGCTGCTTTCTTCTATTAATTAACATCCTTTGAAGTATGTTTTATAGAGGGAGTTGTGAAAGCAGGCTGGGAAAGATAAGATCATGTGAGGATTTTGCATAAGGTGAATGCACACTTGAGAGGAGATAGAATTCTAGTGATATGGTTATCGAGGACTAAATTGAAATTTAGGGCTGGAATTTTATTGTCTTCTGTGCTAGCAGGTATAAGAGCTGGGCATCCTGAGGCAGCCCAAATGAGGACTGGGAAGGATTCAGAGAAACTTCTAGATCTGAATTCTCTGACCTGCGGTGTAAGAGATAGTGGGGATTGAACCAAGTGTGCAAGAGGAGATTGCAGTTACTTTGCCTGGGGGTTCCTGTGGCCCTTAGTTGGAGAGACACCCAGGGAACAATTCTGGCAGGAATCTGGCTCTCCTACAAGAAGGTCTTGACCATTTTCAAAGAAGGTATGCAGCCTTGAAAGACCTGTTCAGAGTTCATGCTGGACAGACCAGATAGACTTGGTCAGAACTGGTGCAGCTGGAGCTGATCACCTTTCAGCAGGAGGCTCTCAGGTTCCAGAAAGCTTCACTACAGCAGACCCTTTATCTGAAGTCTCCAAGGCTATTGGTTGAGTAATTCGATGCATCCTTGAGTCATTGACAGAAAAAAACCATAAGTTTTTGGAGTTCTTTACGAAAAATAGCCCATAATCACTGATAGCAGGTAGCTATGGATAATAGCCCAATATCACAAACCCAGAAGAAGAATTAGAAAAGCCAGAAGAGCTCTGGTTCCATGCATGGCAAAACTTAGTTTATTCCCTTTCCACCTACAGATTTTCAGTGCCAGGTTCTATGGGTACAAATTCCTCCTTCAGTATTTAAATCACAATACTGCTTCCAGTTTGGTGCCTTGTCCCAACATGAGGTGAGATGGCACTTTGGAATACAGTGATCATCTGGCAGTGATCATAACCCTGAGTAACTAGACACAGAAGCCACCCAAGAACTCATAAATACTTCTGATTAACACCAACTGGCGAAGTCCAATTGACTTCCCCTATCAGATAGCTATTCACTGAGAAGAGGAGTCCTGTAGCAGGTCAAAGAGGAAAGAACAATTGTTATAGGTGTTTTAGGTGTTATATATGCTATGTATGCTATACAATGTTATATATACACATATATAATCTCAAAACTGGATATCCATTATTGATATATAACAAATATGTGTTATATGATGTTATTTTTTTCATTGCAACATAATTTTTTTTATTGCAGATACAAATGTTATGTTTGCGGATGTTATAAAAACACATGACCATGAGAACATACCCTTTGATTCCCTCTTCAAAGTGAGAGCTCCTGAAGTCTGTGCATCATTAGTTATGCTGGAACTTCTTGTGCCCAAACTCTAAACCCTCATTCTGAAACGTGTTGACTGACCCAGACAACTCTTTGCATCATCTTTGACTGTAGGTCTTAACCTTTTAGTACACGAATGGGCAGACTCAGAACTGCAGCTACTTCTGCTGTCCTTATCTCTTGTTAGTGGAGCCAGACCAATATTTTGGTTTGGATCAGGATTCTGTCTCTGTAGAATTCAGCATGTTGATTGAGGAAGGCAACAAATGTCTGTAGCATAAATGTCTTCTTTTCTGCTTCTGATGTATATTGAATCTTGAAAGAAGACAAGGAATGATCCTGTCAGCTCTTGCTTGTGGTCATTTCTTTCTTTTTCTTTTTTTGGTTTTTGGGTCACATCCAGCAGCACTCAGGGGTTACTCCTGGCTCTATGCTCAGAAATCACTCCTGGCAGCTCAGGTGACCATATGGGATTCTGGGGTTCAAACCACCATCCTTCCAAATGCAAGGTAAACATCCTACCTCTATGCTATCTCTCCGACCCATGCTTGTGGTCATTTCTATTTGAAGATGCTTTCAGAGTTTTTTGGTTCTCTGGAGCCAAGGTGGAAAGACTAGACTTCTTTCCAAAGCAGATAGGAGCTAAACATAATTAGAAAGTGAAAACATTAACTTTTCTGGACTTGCAGTCACTTAGCATTAACTTTAGGGATGCTGGGAAGCCGGAGAGGTAGGACAGCAGATAGGGTGTTTACCTTGCTTGCAAGTTAAATGGGTTCAGTCACCCGCATCCTACATGGTCTCTTGGGGAGTAATTTCTGAGTGCAGAGCCAGGTGTAATCCCCAAGCATTGCTGAGAGTGATCCTCTGAAAAACAAACAGAGCACCCTCTATGAATGTTGGAAAGAGGGCTCAGCTCCAAGCATTTTCAACCATGTCCTTTTGGATTAAGCTTGAATCTTGAAACTTAATGGCTATCCCAGCTTTGATTTTAACTTAAGCCATCAAAGTTGCCCATAAACATAAGGACTTAGGTGGTGTGCACTCACCCCAGGGATAATGTTCAAGGAACCTGCAAGTCAGGATAGGACAGGGCAAACTCTGGGGACTCTAGTTTTTCTAGCTATCACATTCCTATCTTGCTTTTGATTCTTCCCAATTTTAACTCATAATCAGACTCACTAATCTAACATGCAGCACAAAAGCAGGTCAGTCCCCCAGATTGGTGGTTCAAATTTCCCCCTTGGTGTTTATTTAGGCTCCCTCCTTTTTCATTTTATTAATCAATTTCTTGAACAGAAGTCTAATCTCCTGGTCCAGTTATAAATTTCCATTCTATGTTGGCAGGATTTTCTTATTTATCCCAGTGGGAGTTTGGGCCAAATTCAGACCTCCTGCTGTAGAAACACCTGGTTGAATTTCCAAGGTAAACCAGCTGACATGTGACCAATTTAACCAGTAGGCTGAGGCCGTGCTTTTATTGCTCTTAACTCTTCTCTTCTTTCAAACCCTCATGTGCTGTGTAACTCCAAACAAAATCATGCACAACTTATGTGTATGTTTAATTCAAAAGCATTTTGTGTTAAGATAAAACTGAAATTTCATCTTAAATAAATCTATTCATTCAGGGCATTGGAAGCCAGCCAAGAATGAACTCCAAATGGGAGGATCTGCCACAGCAGCCGAAAGCACAGGCTCCGTGTGACTTAGACCTATATTTTTAAATGGCCAATATAACAAACTTCAAATGCTCTCAAGCTGTGACTTGGCTTGTCAGGAGAAATAAACAGAGTCCCCCCAAACTGTGAACTGCGTATATAAGTTATCAAAGTAATTTTAAGATCAACATTTGAGAAGGAGCCAATATAGTTCCCTTGTGATCAGAATGACATGCTCAGGCTACTATTATGGGTAAGATCTTGACTGTAATGTTTTGTATATGCTGTAACCTATGCAAAACCTCCCACCCCTAGAAGTGTGCAAGACCTTCCTCCGTGGAAACCATGATGGAGGACCACAATGGGGTTTCTGTGAAATCATTCACACATGGGCGCCATTCAACTGTGAGGGCATTGAAATTTTGGTGACTGAGCACAAAGGACCCAACACCCCAGTGTATGATTTGACACCAACAACATTTATAACAAGCAAAGGGAATAGTCTTTTCCGAATCTAGGGATTCTTAATCACAGCCTTTTCCTAAGATTGAGGATTACTTATTTATTGTTTGCAATGGAAGGTCCAAACAGAAGGAGAATGGCAGGAACATGACAGAGGTCCTTGGAATTTCAAACTTTAGAAAAGAAAAAAGAAAACTTTCTAAGAAGGAGGACCTTTGCCATTGACCGTTTTTCTCATGCTAAGTTCCATTTTTGAGTCTTTCTTTAGCTGATACATTTTCTTGGCTCTCCAAAGGACTAGAGAAGACTGGGTGGTGGTGAGATGTGGTTTGTAGAACATGCTTTTAAAAATCTGAAACAGATTATTTACTCTTTCCTTCTTGGAATTTCATAAACAACTTCCTGAGTTTTTTTGGAGGGCGGGACCAGAGGGACAAATATTTTATCTCTCTCCTCTTGGGCCCCAACTGTGATTTTGCACCCAAGTCACTGTCTCATTGTAAGAGACTTAAAGCCAGATGTTGAGGCATCTGGCTTTAAATATCTAACCCTTCCACATACAACTCAGATTTGCTCGCACTTGCCACGGCCTGGTGTCTGCCATGTACCAGCCTCCCCGTTTCCTACAAATATCTGCAAATGTAGGTGGCATCAGGCTTTCCCAGTCAGGACCATATCCTTGGTCCTTCCATTTAAGGAGAGTCAGGAAACAGTGGTGAAGACTCCTGAGGCTGCTGCAGGCACAATAGACACTTTGTTCCTGGCTGGTTTCAGAACCACTGTTGGGCCCAGTGGCTTGTACATGCCTTTGCCCAAAGATGTATTACTTATAGCATAGGTCTCTTTGGTGATCCTTGCCTTAAGGCCCTTCCTGTAAAGGGTCCCTGCCATGGAGAAATGTGCTGTTGCTTTGCTGTGGAGTTTATAGGCCTGAGATGGCTTCTGAGGGGGGTAATGTATCATTTTGTGTGCATCCCTCTTATTTTTTGCCCAGTCATTATCCACTTTGTGGTTCAGGACCCTGGAGACCATTGATGGGCTCCTCACTCTTGTATTTCCTTCCAGGGCTGCCACTCTGGATCTCCTCAACAACTCTCCCATTTTTCCCCACTGCTTTTGCCTGTGTCTCCAACATTCTGTTTACCTGTCTCTGCTACCTTCTTGTCTCCCACCTGTTGAGCTTAAGGGTTACTTCCCGAGGTGTTCGTTTTTACTCTTCACTCCACATCCTTCCTGGTAAGTGCACAGTGTTGAGTTCTTATTTTTATTCCACATGTTCATGGATTTTTGTGTTCCTAGTGCCTTCACTCACTGTGGGAACATTAGATCTTGCATGGAAGTGTGGAGTTCGTGGGTCTGGTTGCTGCTCTGTTTCCAACCACCATGCCCAGCATGCACAAGGTGCTGAGGGGCTGCCTGAAAAGCAGGTGTATGAACAAAACATAAATCACGCAAGGATTTTCTGAAAGCCATCTTCCTGCAGAAGGACTGCTTTCAAATAATTGAACCTCATCTGCCACTGGCCTAAGTAAGTCTTCCCAGTCAAACATGACGGGATTGTGCAAAAGGTTTCCAATGGCACTGGAGATATGGTGGGTCTGGAGGCTCTTCTTGGGAACATGAAACTTGGTTGAGGGAAGTGCTACCTTATTGGGGGCCATTTATTCAAAATCATACACAATCCATGGAGGTTTGTGTAGCATGTGTACATCTCTCCTCTTCAAATCCATGTTCATGGTCTAGAGGAGCCCCTTTTAAGTGTTTTTTTTTTTAACTTGTTCCCCCATCTTTGGGCTCACAGCCCATTTTCACCAGCCTTCAAACAGCTTTCTTTGTCTCTGTTGCTGCCAACTCAACAGTCCCTCCCCTGCACCCCTGCTTCAATGACTACCAGACTCTACTGCTTGGCTTGCTAAACTGTGGGTGGTGAGGCCCTCTATAGGGTCGCATAACTGAATGTGGCAGGGCAGGGCAAGGGGGGCGTAGAAAACTTTGGCATGAATGAATGGAACACAAAATGAATTCTAACTCAAGCATTTCTGGAATCTGAGGTGCTTTTCAGAGTTCATTTGTCTGGGCCACGGTTCTGGGCACAGAGTGGGAAAGGCGAGGAAGCTCAGCTCTTCAGTGTTCAAGGCCCCGGTAAGCATCACTCATTGACTCACATCCTTGTGTCTCTCAGTGATCTTACTTAAGGCCTTACTTAAGAACCCTCACGCAAGTCAGACAATGCCTGTTCTTTAATTACACCCTCACTTCAAATGCTCTGCAGTTAGGTGCCTGCTCCTTACCCTTGCTCTTCTTCCCTGCCTCCCTCATTAGGGGACAAGCCACCTTGCAGCAGGGACAGAACTCAGGGACAGAATATTTCTTTATGTGTGTGAGTTCCCAGGTTAAGTCCTGGTCACCACTAGCACATACAAAACTATTAAAGCCTCGGTGAGCACAAGGAGTATGTCCCGGAGTATGTCCCACTGAAGAAAAAATTCAAAAGCAATGTAAGTTATATTTGCTATGAATAATATATGGTATCATTAATGGACACATACATGAGTTGGCTGGAATTTCCAAAAAGATCATCCATGCAGAAAAGGTATTTAAGCCCATCTGAAATATAGGCGGAGGTGGGATGGGGGGAGAGGAAGATGGAGGGCATTGGTAATGGGAATATTGCACTGTCGAAGGGGGGGTGTTCCTTTTATGACTGAAATCCAACTACAATTATGCTTGTAATCATGGTGTTAAATAAAGTTATTATTAAGAAATAAAAAGATAACCAATCTACAGCAAGGAAAAAAAAGGTAATCTACTCTGGGAAGAATGGCCAGAAGCTGCCCCAATGAGGCAGGTAGAGACTGTTGAGGCTTACGGAGACTGGTTAGTAGCTAAGGGGTGCAGAGAGCTGGATCTAATTCTGATGATCATGGAATTTTGATTATTTCTGTGGAAGAAATTGGGCGAGCTAATATGAAAGCTCAGAGATTTTCCTTGGACAGAGGGTGAAAACAGAGGGGAGAGGCTGGAAAGTGAGTGTATGTGGGTTGGGGCACCCAGGAGGAGTAAAGAGGGAAAGAGGGATGGAGGGGAGAGAGTTCAAGCTGCCAGTGAGCTCAAGTTACAGCCTGTCTTCCATTTCTCTTGACCCTCTTTCCCTCTCAGGTCCCCCTTCCTCTCTTCCTCTTCCTTGTTCCCCTCCTTGCTCTTCCATTCTCCTGTCTTCTCCTCTCCTTCCCCTCTTCTCTTCTTTTTCCCACTCCCTCTCTCCCCTTCTCTTTTCTCCCCCTATACACAAATAAATAGACACACACACATACGCATGCGCATGTGTGCTTGCATATACACAAACAACCAGTAGATGAGATTGGGCACATTGCGGATGGTATGGCTACAGACATCCACTGATAAACATATCTACATGTTCAAGGGATGGGAGAAAAAAAAACATGCCAAAGTCTTAATTTCAATGATAATCTCAAAGCTTTGTAATGGATGAAATAAGAGCTAGTATTCTTCTATTGCTTTTTGTGCACAGTCCATGAAACAGCCTTTAGATAACTAACTCTCAATTCCCATACAGATGATCTCCACACTTCCAGACAGATTTCTGTCTTTTCAAACTGAAATCTCTGGGAACAAGGTCTGATCTCATCTTGGGGTCAAAAGTCTCAGCAACTAATTACCTGACACCTTACATAAAAAGCAATACACTGAAATCTATAAACATTGAAATGCTGCTGTTTGGAGTATAGAAGGCTCCCCTTTCATGCCACCTAGTTAGTAGAAAGCCTAGGTTTTGTATCTCTTGTAGTGGACAGTATAGTTTCAGCTAGACCCCAGTCTGACCAGGAGCTGCAAAAGCAGAAATGAAGTGATGGTATGTGTAAACCAAGAAGCCAAACACTGCCGCTTCTGTTCATGTGCTTTCAGGGAGCCCTGCTGGTGTCTTGGCGTGGCTGCACAGTCAGCTTCCTTGAATCACTCAGACTCTGGAATTTCTTGCCTTTTCAGAAAATGGCCCAGACTCACAGGATCGGTCACTGCCCAGGCTGCAGGAGCTTTCTGGGCCGCTGAGGTGTAAAAGGTACAAAGGCATCTGTGGAACTAAGCAGACTTGTTTGTGGATAAAATAGTTCGTCGAATCATTGCAATAAAATGGTGTAGTGCAAGATGTAAGCTAAGGACTTAGAGCATAACTTAGAGGCTCTGAAGTTGATGCCATGCCTTCTTTATTTTAGTTTTTGTGGGTTTTCTGGTGGACTGGGTGGGGTTGGTTTGGAGCCATACCTATAGTGCCTTGGCTTTCTTCTAACAGTGCTCAGGAGTTAGGTGGTACTGGAGTTGACTCTGTGCAAGGCAAGACCACTGGCTTGCTCTCTTGTGATCCCTGAGATGCTTTCTTTAAAGGGGGTGGGTGTCGGTTGATTGTAGGTTAATCATTCCGTGGAGTTCGTTGTGGAAGTGTGTTTGTTGTGTCCTGGAAACTCACTCTCTCCAAACTCATCCATTCATGTTCTTCTGTCAATGTGGAATAACACTCCCCTAATTAAGCAAGCAGATCTCCATCACTGGGGTGCCAACATGCTTTTAGCTGGGCATGGGCAAGTTGGATGACTCTTTTCTGTGCCTTTGCTTTTTCCCTTGGCTCCAGTACTGTTAGAATTATGTGGGTCTGAGAAAGGACAGAACTGCCCAGAGTTTGTAATGTGTCCCACTGAGCTTTAGAGCTTCACAGGACTATCTCCAGGGAAGCAGGGCAGGAGACCTCTTTGAGATGCCTCTCGGTCATTGAGCTCTAGGATTTGGTAAATAGACCTCTAACACTAACAAGAAATGCAAACAAATGTTTCCTCAAAGGAGATCGCGAGGCCATGAGAACAATGGAGAGGAGGTGGAAGAAAGCCCAGCAAATATTTACTCAAAATATAATCCAGATTTGAAAAGACAGAACTTTTCTTTTGCCTGTGCCTTCTCTATACTTTCTTCCCAACAACCAACAAGCAGATCTTCTTTGTTTTCTATCCAAAAGCAATATAATTATTTGATTTCTTTTACTTTTTGTACCCTGCCTGGAAGAGGTCAGGGCTTATGCCTGTTGGTATGTATATGGTCAGGAATCACTGTAGGTTTGTGTTCAGGAATTATAAAAACTTCTGGGGAATGATCTGGGTTGGCCACTTGCAAGGCAAGTCTCTTACCCACTGTGTGTCCACAGCCCCTATCACCCTTGCATATGAACCTAAGCACTTCACTGGTATTTCTGATCTGGTAGAGATAATGAGAAGAAACTGAAGATGATGCCATCTCCATCCATTCTGCTTAACCCGAATGACATATAGAAGCAACTAGGCTATGAGCCAACCCTGCCCTGGCCTCTTGCAGAGCCCCCAGGTCTCATCCCTGTCCCTTAGAGATGTTTCCTGCAGTACGGGAGTCCAGGGACGGGGATAGATTTTAGAGACCTGTCTAGAGTATGTGGTATGAGCTTGTTGCCCCTTACTGCCCTGCTAAGTGTGAACTCACAGGCTGCAGGGAGCTGCTGCTGCCTCCTTGGAGTGGCTCTCTGGGGTCCAGGCCCCAGTGTGAGTCTGATGGCAACTTTTATATTTTTGCTTGATAGATAAACTCTGTAATGCTTAGGTCCCTGTGGTGCTCAGGGGACCATATAATGTAGCGGATTAAATAGGTTCCCTGCATGTGAAGCTTGCACTCAGTCCCACAAGCTTTCCCCAGGTAACTTTATCTCCACACTATGTCTGCCCTGTTGTGATGCCCATTTCATCATCTCCATGAGAGAAGTCAGGAAGATGTCCTGAGACAGGGCCTCCTTCCACAACCCTAAGTGCGGAGGAGGTCTTTTCAGATTCTGGCCACCGTGTGTGACAACTCTCCTGGGTACTCTAGTGAAGTCAGCAAGTATTTGAGACTTTTTTTCTTTTTTTTGAGTCTCACAAACTGTGAGTGGAACTTTACAGCTGCTGAGTCACTTTATCTTGAGAAAAGTTCTAAGAATGAAGCATAATGTCCTAATTGTACAGATGTGGAAACTGAGGCACAGAAAGTTGGACCATTGGCCAAGGGCATGTATTTGAAAAATAGTGAATTCAGCCAGAGTTCCTGTGTTTGTTTGCCTTTCCCTATGTGAAATCACTCTTTGGGTGTCTCTGCTCGTGTTAGAATGAGAAATATATGGCCTAGTCTGGAACAAACAAGGGCCAGAGAAATAGTACAGGCACTTGCCTTGCATGTGACTAACTCTGCTTTGAATTCCCACCACCAGAGATGGTACCTTGAGCACTGCTAGGGATCACTTGATTCAGAACTGGGAACAACCCTTCCTCACCACTGTCTTGTGAATTAACAAACAGGGTTCTGCTGCATTTCCTAGGCTTTTCCATTTTCTTTTATTTTTTTTTTTGATTTTGGACCACACCCGGTGATGCTCAGGGGTTACTCCTGGCTATGCGCTCAGAAGTCACTCCTGGCTTGGGGGACCACATGGGAAACCGGGGGATTGAACTGCGTTCTGTCCTAGGCTAGCGCAGGCAAGGCAGGCACCTTACCTCCAGCGCCATCGCCCGGCCCCGGTATTAGTCTTCTTTAAGTCTTTTCTCAGAAGGGCTGATGGGCAAGCAGCACCTGGCAAGAATCTATGTGGCACAGATATAGAGTTGTGTCAGATACACATGATCAGTATGCCCATCTGGATGCAAAAACCCAAATTGGAATTTGGGAAAAAGAAAGGAGCATTGGAGCTTAAGAGCATACTGTATTGCAAAATCATGGCATCTTGGGCTTCACATTAATAATGAACAGGCTTCACAGTTGGACTTCCTGGTAAGGGTGGGAGAGCACTAGCTGAGAAGCTGCAGTAGTAGCAAAGGGTTTGCTAAAAGCAGTAATTTACTGTTAGGCCTAATCCCCCTTTCCAAAAAGAACAAATAAATATAAAGGCTGTTTCTTGGTACAAATATTAAGAACTGCTCAGTCTAGCAGTTCTTGGCCTGAGTAGACAGACCATGGAACTAGTGCGGCTTGCTCTTGTGAGAGTGAGCAAAGCAGCACTGACGACTTCTTTGGGCTTAGCGTTTAAATTTAGAGTTTGGTCATGCCAAACTTCATGTATGCTGATATTTGGCTAATATCACCAGGAATTTTTGTGTGGACATCCTCCCCTGCATCCTCTTTCTTCCGAAAGCCTGGCAGCTGTAACCATGCCCACAAATGCAGTTACCATGTTTGCACAAGGCCAGCTCCATAGACTCATTCTTCTAAAAACAGATGTATTTTAAGCCAAGAAAAATCATGGGTACATCTGCCACATAGTTGAAAGCTGGCAATCTCGGGAGAAGAAGGAGGGCTAGTTGAACCCCTGCTCTGCTGCTGCTTTGCCTATGGACCTACCTCACCACTTCTCTATGATTCTCTGCTGAAACACCAATCTGACCAAACTCAGGGAATGCCAGTATTTGGGCTGATATCACCAGTGCTTTTTTTTAGAGTGAATACAGGCAACCCCACCCCCACCTTCTGCTGGGAGGCCTGGCAGCTAAGAATATGTCTCACAAAAGCTGCAGTATTGTTTTGTATTCCTGAACAACTTCATTTTTTGATGCTATTATCCCAAAGGAACACACCAATTTAGATGCTAATATGGAGCTGAGGTTATTTAATATTCAGAAACAAATGAAATAACAGAATGGTCAGCTAGCAATAGGAGATTACTAAACTTGGGGTCAGAGCGGTGGTACAAGCGGTAAGGCATCTATCTGCCTTGCACGTGCTAACCTAGGACAGACTGCGGTTTGATCTCCCAGCGTTCCATATGGTCCCCAAGTCAGGAGCAATTTCTGAGTGCATAGCCAATATCCCTTGAGCGTCACTGGGTGTAGCCCCAAAATAAAAATAAATTAAAAGAGATTATTAGACCTTCTGCCAATGTCTTAATGATCTCATTGAAGATACATTAATTTTTTTAGTACATCAAAAGTATATCTTGTTCTTTACAGTAAGTTCTCTGAAAACATTATGACATAATTACAGGATACACACAAAATTAAATATATCAGCATGATGCAACTATTCAGTACTGCCTACAGTGCATTATTTATAAGACACCACAAGGACACAATTCTTATAAATTAACATGGATTGTTGTTCTCAGATTTGTGCTATTTATACCTGTTAGTGATAGTGACCATCAACTTTTTTTAAGGTTTGGAGTCAAAGGAACACTGTAAAAACAATGTTAATGTGGCAATTATCATTTGCATGGGTCCACCAAAGTATGGGGGTCATGGAAAGGAAAAACTTTGGCCTAAGTACAAGGAGACCCTACCCCTGAAGTTTCCTGACAGAAGACAATTTCTAGGTTCCAGGCAAACCAGTTTGTCCAATCCCGGTCATTGTCTGCAGTGTCCATACTGTTATACCTTTCACAGTCTTTGTTGTTGATTTCACGCCTCTGCATTAAAGGTCCTGGAATCTGTACATCCCACAATGAAGTCAGGATGGTGCGGAGCGGCGTCTAATTTCATCTCACAATTAATAGGCAATGCAGAAAACCCTGTCCAGTATGCAAGTAGTAGTTGTTGTTGTTGTTGTTTAAATCTTCTCAGTGTTAAGAGAAGACTCTTGAGTAAATCGATGTCAGAGCAGCAGTAGGGTCTTCTCCAGTAGAGGATTGCTTCCAGGTAATGTCATAAACAACTTTGAATATATCATAGATGGCTTCCCTGGTAACTAGAAAATGCCCAAACTTCTGAGGCCTGTGCCAGTCATCATGTCAATGTTCAGGGTTTGTAAGGTTCCATTGCACCACAAGATTAGTGTGTTCCCATCTCTATTAGATAAGAACTTATTTGTATGTATAGTATTTTCCACTTTAATGTGCCCATGCAAACAAGGAATAATGCCACCTGCGTTATCAGCGCATAAGGGGCCCACAAGAACAAGTCCAATAATCCCCGTGACCTGGTTCAAACATAAGCATTAAACTGAGAGACTCTTTCACTAAATTTCTTAATGAACAGTTCCCAGCAAGATTGGTGCCTATGGGGATGCTAGAACCATTCCAATAATCTAATTGACTTGGTTCTTATATATACGTTAAATGGAGGGACACTTCTACAAACTTCCTTATTTAACAATGAGCCAGGTCTTTATGACAATGTTCAGGGTATAAGGTCCTACTGCATTAAAAGATTTGTGTGTTCCCATCTCTATAAGATAAGAATGTGTTTGAATATAATTTCCCATTTTAATGTGCCTATGCAAAGGAAGAACAGTAGCATGTGACGAGATTAGTGCCTATGGGGATATTAGAACAAGTCCAACAATCGAATTGACTTGGTTCTTATATAAGCCTTAAATGGAGGGACACTTCTACTAACTTCCTTATTTAACAAATAACAAAGGGATAAAAAGTGGGGAAAATAAACAATCTAACTTAAGTCAGTGGACTCAATAGTCACCGTATGTGGGAACTAATCAGAAACCTAGTATGGTAGCAAACACAGTTACACAATGAAGAAAGAAAGAGGCCAAGAAGCTGCTGAGAGTAAGCAAGTAGAAAAAGAGTACAGACCTCTTCCCAGCCTGAGAGTTCATCCTCTCATTTTTATTTTGAATATATATGGTACCCCCACACAAAGTGGTCTCCTCCCAGACTGAGAGTCTATCCTCCCATTTTTATTTTGAATATATATGGTACGTGCTGGGGCGCTAGCCCCCATGCGGTTTTTAAAATGGAGACCAATGAGAAAAGAAATACCATTGAATGTCGAGACATGCACCAGTGCTGCATCGGCCTGCCCTCCACCCCATGAGTCCCCCCCCTTAGTGGA
This sequence comes from Crocidura indochinensis, assembly GCA_004027635.1. Lineage (NCBI taxonomy): Eukaryota > Metazoa > Chordata > Mammalia > Eulipotyphla > Soricidae > Crocidura > Crocidura indochinensis. The sequence continues at coordinate 24,611 of PVKC010007112.1, forward strand.
GGGAGACAAAGGCAAAAAGACTGAGGACCACAATAGAGTCCACCTGGGCCGGCAACCAGGAAAGACCTGGAATAAAGGGGTAGAAATAGCAACCCTCAAGCTAGGGAAAAGGCCTCCATAATGAGGTGTCCCCTAACCCCATACCTGGGAAGAGCCGGCCTCCAGGATCAAGGTACCAGAAGCCAGCTATCTGCTCGTCCCCTCCCTCTGCTCCTCCCCTCTAGAGTAGCGGGTGTGTGTGTGTGTGTGTGTGTGTGTGTGTGTGTGTGTGTGTACCTGGGGACCCCTAATAGAGCCCACCTGAAACCCATAGCAGACCACCCAAGTTGGCACTCAGGCCATGCCTTGAGTTCAGGCTGCCAAGCCCCCCAGCATCCAAGATACATTAATTTTTTAAATAATTTTTATTGTGATCATTATTGTGAATTACAAGTCTTTCACAGTAATATTTAAAGTACATAGTGACATTAATTCAGGGATATTTCCACCACCAGTGGTTGTCTTTTCTCTATCCCTGTTCCCAGCAACCCCCTCCTTTGCATCCCATACTGCTAGTATAACTGGTCCCCTCTGAGTATAACTTGTTGAAGGTTGTGTATCGATTCTGTTGTCATTGACTTTGGGTTTGGTGTTTAAGTCTGATAATTTTTTATTTCTACTCAATGTTCATACGACTGTTTGATTCTGGTACCATCTATTTCCCCTCCTCAATTTATGAGGTAGAGCAAGATGATTCAATTTATGTGGTTCTGTTTGAAAAAAAAGAAAAGAAGAAAATGAAAAAAGAAAAAAACCCAAAAACCAAAATATAAAAAAACAAAACCAACAAATAGAAAGCTGAAAGGAGTCCATCTAGAAGTTATAAATATCAATTTAAAAAGAAGAAAATCATAAAAAAAAGGCAAAAAAAGAACCTTTCTAAGAAAAAAAAACCCCAAAACAAAACCTAATAACAACAACCAAGTAAACAAAACAAAACAAAAAAAGGAAACAAATATCAAACAAAAGACCAAAACCAGCAGCTACAAAAAAGCACCACCGCAACAAATACAGCAAGCAAGCAATAACCATGAGACTAAAAGAAAAGAAAAAGAAAGAAAAGAAAAAAAGGAAGGAGGGCTGATGTGGCAAGGTTTTTGTTTTGTTTTTTATTTATTTTTGCACAGGCACAGTAAATATTGGGGAAATTAGAAAGGGAAGAATCTTGGCCTAAAACATACTGGGTTTCTCCACCCTTGAAGCATACTATAATGGGAATAACTACAGGCTCCATACACGCTCCTTTCCACACCCCAAGGAATTTTTATGATGCCTGGAAACTTTCTGCTCAGTGTGACTGAGCCTCTCATCCCACCCAGCAGATCATTAATTAGATTGACATCAGGCTGTGTTATCTAATCAATAATGGTTGACAGATATCCTTTACTTCTGCCCCTTGTAATTAACAGGAAATGCCTTAATTTATAAGTCACTATTTAAAAGTTATAAATGGCATAGATCAATCTTATTTTAACTTCAATTACTACTTGTGTCTTATTTTAGTTCTTTATCCTTCATCAAGTTTTTATTTGTTTTTTGTTTGTTTGTTTGTTTTTTGGCCACATCCAGTGATGCTCAGGGGTTACTCCTGGGTATGGGCTCAGTAATCACTCCTGGCTTGGGGGACCATATGGGACACTGGGGGATTGAACTGCGGTCCGTCCTAGATTAGCCATGTCAAGGCAAACGCCTTTCCATTTTCGCCATCGCTCCATCCCCCATCAAGTTTTAAATGATTTCTGCTAAAAAGATTTAAAGTGAAACTTAATTCTAATACTCTATTTTTCCCCTTTAATTTTATTTTAATCATTGTGGTTTACAATATTGTTACTGATAGGGTTTCATGCATAACACAATTACTCATCACATCATACCTCCAGAGTGTCCACTTCCCTCCACCATTGTCCAGTGTCTCCCCTTACCTTAATTTCATTGCAGTAGCTTCCTAAGATCAATTCTGTTTCTATTGCCTTTGAATATTTGTTATACCTTTACTTTATCTCTTTATATCCTACATATGAAGGAGATCATTCTGTGTGTCTGTCCTTCCGATTTAATTTTACTCAACATGATACATTCCAGATTCATCCATGTATGAGCACATTGCATGATTTTATCTTCTCTTATAAAACTAGTAATATTCTATTGTGTATCTATACACCATAGTTTCCCTATTCATTCACCTGTTCTTGGGACACTTGAGTTATTTCCAAATTTTGCCTATTGTGAACAGTGTTGGTGTGCAAATATCTTCCCTGAAGATAGTCAAGCTTTGATAAAGGAGCAGAAGTATGAAGCGGAGAAAAAAAATCCTCTTCAAAATATGATTTTGGGATAACTTGTTGTTCACATACTCCCCAAATGAATGCAGACCTCTTTATAACTCTGCTCACATCAAAATGAACAAAAGACCTCTATTCTTTTTATAAACTGGATAGAGTATGTTTCTACATAAATTTATAAACTTATTATATTCCTGTTGCAGTCGGAAACATCTGAAATAAAAGTAGATGCTCACTCCTTCCCTAAACATGCTATTTAACAAGTAATTAATTTTAATAATTGGATTTGTGTTTTTATATCTTAATATCTATTGTATTTTCCTGAACAATATTTTAAAATGTATTCAAATTATTCAAATTTAGATATATTTACATAATTTATTTTAAGCTACTTAGTTTCCTATATATATTAAAATTTATTTTGCCAATTCCCAACTGAGGCATAATTATATTATTAATATGTTTGTTTTTCTTTTCTCTACCAAAAAGTGCACAATGAACATAGTTTAATAGTGCAGTTGTATCAATTCTAAAACCTACTTGCAAGTCAATGATCCTTGGAAATGAAATAACTTATAAATTCACAGCACTGTTTTGCCAAGTAAATAGTACAAGGAATAAATTATATATTCAAAAAACTTTATAGTGTGAATTTATATCCTGTACATAATTTACAGTGTTTTGATTATATAACAAAAGGATATATGGTTGAATTCCTTCAAGTGTAGAATTTTTTGTACATGTCTTTATGTACTTCTTATACCAAGCTCAGTTTTTTCATTATAATATTTCTATAACTTTATGTATTTTGGTAATTTAGTCAACAGCCTGTAATTATCCTCCCATCAAAATAAAAGCTTTCCTAAGTTTTCTCACTATATCCTCAGCTCCAGACGGAATGGATGCACAATTAATAGTAATTATGATTAAACCCTTGCCAAGTACTTCACACTACTGGTCTAAACTTTATATCTGTGAACGCACTTCATGTTCCTGAATTAGTATTATTTAATGAATGATAGGTGGATCAGTGAAAACAGAGGCCTCTAACTACCCCTCTTGAGGTCTTCCAGCTGGTAAGTGGCAGAACTTCAATGTGAATTTTAATTCTCTGGGTCTGTGTCACCAGTGCCTCAGTGTGTTCAATATGAGAGCTTTAATTTACGGTTTCAGTCAGTCAAACTCACTCCGCTCCAGGACAAAAGGGCAACAACTGTCCATTATTTTCATTTGGTCCAAAGGATCCCTAATGACTGTACAACATGTTTGGTCTTATTTGGCTTGTTTTTGAGATGCATCCTTTTTTCACTGATCATTAAATTCTTTGTGTTCTATAAATGTGAAAACTATATATACATATATACATATATATGTAAAAAGTAACATGAAACTGTTATTTGAAAAATTGTGTTTAAAGAAATTAGGAGAGCTGTAAAAAGGATGATCATTTGTCTTATCACTTTGAATGATAAATTCGTTAACTGTCAAATTTCTAAAAAGCTTTTGTTGACTTTGTTATTTGATTGTCTTTGAAGTGCTCTATCTGGAACTCTCCTCTCCAAACTTGGAATGTAACTTGTCCTTTTCTCATGTGTTTCTTGCTTTGCTATGTATTTCATGTGAAGATGAACAGTCCAGTTTAATTAATGTGAAACATGTGGTATTGCATTTATTAAGTGCTTTTTGTGTGTAGAGAACTTAGTGTTTAACAAAGAAAACAATAACTTCATTTAAGGGTGTGTGTGAGAAAGAAAGAGAGAGAGAGACAGAGACAAATAGATAGACAGAGAGACAGGCAGACAGACTGAGAATAGAGTACAGAATAATTTTTTGTTTGTTTGATTTGGGGCCATACCAGTGGTGCTCAGGGCTCACTCGTGTGTTCAGGGATGGGCATGAGAGACCATATTGGGTGCTGGAAGGGATGGGTGCAGGAATCAAACCCAGATTGAACACATGCAAGGCAATCTCCCTTTGTACTATTGGGTGGATTTATAGCACTCATTGTACTATTACTTAAACTCTAGGATTCTATTCACAAAGCACTTGCCTTTTTCTTGTTTATATGTTAGTCGCAGTATTTGAAACTTCAGCCTTTAGGAACATGCAGTTTTGATAGATTTGCTAGACTAACACTGATAAGTAGACATGAATAACTTAAGATATCAAATGATTCTGAACTCAACTGTATGATAGATCAATAAGGACCCAAGAACCTTAGGATCACAAAGGATGTTAGTGCTTCATACCATCAGCTGTGTTTTATGTGCCACAATATGCAGGATCCCAGGAAGAAACAGGGTGGGTGGGATCAAGATTTGATGAAGTTAATGCTAAATCTGATGAGAACCTGGAAGAAGGGTCAGGGGATAGAAAGACTGGGGGAATGGCTATTTCAGTAAGGGCTGAAATCTAAGAGACATGTGAGGTTAAAAAGAGAGGAAGCCCATTTGGAAGCTGACAGTTTATTTCTTTTTCTTTTTTTTTTAGATTTATTTATTTATTTTATTTAAACATTTTGATTACATATATGATTGTGATTAGGTTTTGGTCATGTGAAGAACACCCCCTTCGCCAGTGGAACATTCCCACCACCAATGTCCCAAGTCCCCCCTTCACCAGTGGAACATTCCCACCACCAATGTCCCAAGTCTCCCACCCCACCCACACCTGTACTCCAGACAGGCTTTCCAGTTCTCTCATTCATTCACGTGATTATGATAGCTTTCTGTGTAGTTATTTTTATAACTGCACTCACCACTCTTTGTGGTGAGCTTCATGGAGTGAGCTGGAAGTTCCAGACTCCTCTCATTGTCTCTGATGATTGTTGCAAAAATGATTTTTATTTTCTTTAAAACCCATAGATGAGTGACACTATTCTGCGTCTCTCTCTTTCCCTCTGACTTATTTCACTCAGCATGGTAGATTCCACGTACATCCATGTATAGGAAAACTTCATGACTTCATCTCTCCTGATGGCTGCATAATATTCCATTGTGTATATGTACCACAGTTTCTTTAGCCATTCATCTGTTGAAGGGCATCTTGGTTGTTTCCAGAGCCTGGCTATTGTGAATAGTGCTGCAATAAATATAGGTGTGAG
>PVKC010007113.1:0-29996 GCA_004027635.1 Crocidura indochinensis
AGTTAGACGCAGAATAGTCTCACTCATCTATGGGTTTTAAAGAAAATAAAAGTCATTTTTGCAACAATCATCAGAGACAATGAGAGGAGGCTGGAACTTCCAGCTCACTCCATGAAGTTCACCACAAAGAGTGGTGAGTGCAGTTATAAAAATAACTACACAGAATACTATCATAATCACGTGAATGAATGAGAGAACTTGAAAGCCTGTCTGGAGTACAGGTGTGAGTGGGGTGGGAGGGGAGGGGACTTGGGACATTGGTGGTGGGAATGTTGCACTGGTGAAAGGGGTGTTCTTCACATGACCGAAACCTAATCACAATCATATATGTAATCAAAATGTTTAAATTAAAAAAAGTGCCTCATAAAATCATGGAGCTAGCAATCAGCTTAAAAAAAGTTTAAGTGCTTTTTTTCTCTTATATCTTTTTAGTTTAGTACTGGCTCTCCTCAATTTCACTCAAAAGTCACATTTCCACTACATTTTGGCATTCTTCTTCAAACTAGCAATCTATCAGATATTTGTAGATTTTGCATATATTGTCTTTTGGAAGATCTCCTTCCTGCTTCCACTACAGGACTACCGAGAAATGTGCTGCTATAATTAAATCTCTGCTGTCACTACAACCTCAGAGCTCCTCAAGTGAAGGGAATTTCTTTACCTTACTACTCTTTATATACATATATGTGTAAATTTTTATTGTGGCCAACGTAAATTACAAATCTTTCACAGTAATATTTAAGGTACATAGGGACAATGAATCGAGGGCATTCCCACCACCAGTGATGTCCTTCCTACACTTCTGTTCACAGCATACATTCCATTTATCCCTCCGAGAATACTAGTTTAACTGGTCCCACTTGTACAGCTTGCTTTGGATTAGGTATAGATTCTGTTGTCCTTGACTTTGGTTTGATGCTTGATGTTTCGATCATTTTTTATTTCTACTAAATATTCATGCGAGTGTCTGGACCTGGTTCATTCATTTTCTCCCCTCAATTTATAAGGCTGAACAAGATAATGCAAGCTATGTGGCTCTATTGGAGATATAGAAAAAGAAAAAGGAAAAGAAGAAAGAAAAAAAAACAAACAAAATCTGGAGGAGTTCTTCTAGGTGTTATATGAATCAATTTAGAAGAGGGAAGGGAAAATAAAAGAAAAAGGTAACAAAACAAACAAAAACCCAATAACAAACAAAAAACAACAAAGTAAAAACAAGAAAAATACAAAAAATGGAACCAAAAACTACAAAAAACCAAAGCCAGCAACTCCAGAAAAGGTAAATAAAATAGAACCAAAAATATAGAACCAAAAACACAAAAAGCCAAAGCAAGCAGCTCCAAAAAAGGCAAATAAACATTCAAAAAAAAAAACCCAACCAGCAACTACATAAAAAGGTTTATGCTTCTTCTTCCTCTTCCTCTTCCTCCTCCTCCTCTTCTTCTTCTTCTTCTTCTTCTTCTTCTTCTTCTTCTTCTTCTTCTTCTTCTTCTTCTTCTTCTTCTTCTTCTTCTTCTTCTTCTTCTTCTTGCTGCTGCTGCTGTTGTTGTTGTTGTTGTTGTTGTTGTTCTTCTTCTTCTTCTTCTTCTTCTTCTTCTTCTTCTTCTTCTTCTTCTTTGCAAAGGCATAGTAAGTATTGGGGAAATTAAAGAGGGAGTTCCCTTGGTCTAAGAGATTTCCAGTTTCTCAGCCCTTGTAGCATGCTGTCAGGAGAAGCACTAAAGGCTCCGTACACACTCTTTTTCTCTCTCCAAGGTGTTTTTATGGTGCCAGGCAACTTTCTGCTCTGTTGTGGATGATATAATCAGGTCTCTGTAACTCGATATCGTGGTATTTACACAAGTCATAGGACGAAGCTAGGAATAGTCTTTTCTTTAGAGCTCTAGCAGTTCTGTACCCTCACTGTTGTTGTAACCAGACTTTTATCATTGGTGGTTTCGGTGTTTGCACAGATCCTAGGGCAAAGCCTGGAATAGAGTTTTTAAATTATGATTCCAGAAGTTCTATTTCATCGCAGTTGTTACGATCAGACCTCTGGGATTAGATATCTTGGTTTTTGTACAGATCCTAGGCTAGGTTCTTCTTTATTGATCCCAGAGTAAGTACCGCCCAGTGTTGCCTGTCAATATCAGTTTCCAGTAGTTGGTAATCTTGGTTTTTGCATAGGTCAAAGGGCGATATGTCTTCTGATTTCATCTTACCGTTAGGACATTCTGCTTTTAGATCGTTATTGCCATTTTTCTTTGTCAGGCTGTCATATCAAAACTGTTATAAGTTGATGCTAGAGAGGTATTAAGAATTTCTCAGGGGGAGCTTGGTTTTTGGTGCTGTTGCAGGAAACAGTGTCAGTTCTATATCTGAGGTCTAGGTCTCGGAATGGATATAGTTGCTGCCAGGTCAAATGGAGTCTATGTTAGGTCCACATGACACATGTTCAGGATGGGAGGTGCCCTTGTATTATAAAATGTATGGGTTCTTATCTCTAGTAGATAAGAACTTATTTTTATACATAACCCCCACGTTTTAGTAAGCCTTTGCAAAAAGGAATGGTGCCATATTATATTGCTGGTGCATTTGGGGTAAAATTGCCAGGCTATAGAATCTTTGTGCCCTGGTTTTGACCTGAGCTTTCATCCCAGGCAAGACTTTTTCTTGTATGTTTTCATACCAAGCAGAGCCAAAACAGGTGAAATTAAAGAGAAAAAATTAATCTTTGAATATATACTAAAAATAAATAATTCATTTTTAAATATATTTTTAAAGAAAATAAGGTGTTTAAGGGCTACCTTACATTTGGGAATATACAGACTAAGAGGAATTTTATAGAGGTATTAAACATATAAAGTAAAGATAGGCTTCCCCATTAAGTTTTTCGAGATATTCTTCTGGGGGTTGGAGTCCATGGCACATTTTCATCACACATCGTGGTCTTGTTGAGTTTGAGAAGTAATTTGCAGTCATAAGTGATCAAGCAGTGTCCTTGGGCTGGGAGTCTTTCTGGAGATGAAACCATAGCATGCAATAGTCCACATTTGGAAAGGTAAGAAGAAGGGCCACAAAGCTTGAGTCAGTAGGAGTGTTGGTTGTAGTTTCTTGCTGAGGTACAAGATGTGGGGCTGAGAGGGTGTTCTTTCACTTTGAGAGCTGGGTGATGGTTTATTGATGCAGGATATTGGTATCAGTACCTAATGGGTTAAGAACTGAGGATAAAGAGAGTTAAATAAGGAACTATAATGGATCAGGATTGGGGGATGAGAGGATAAAAGGATTTCTGAAGGGAGGAGGAGGGATAATATATAAAAGGAGGTATATTCACCTCGGGCATGAACTGTTTACATTTTAAGTTTGGCAATCAGAGAGGAGTCCACTGTCTACAAACTCATGCCCATTTAAAGACAAACATTAGTGATCTGTTCCTAGATTTTTGTTGGAGGCCTGACCATCATAGGCTGGGTCTGAGCTCTTAAGAAATAATTGAGATAAAAAAATAATTTGAGATAAGTTGAGATAAATTGAGATAAAAAATTCAATGCAAAATTATGACTGATATACAGATTAGGATAGAAAGAAGGGGAAACAAAAGATAAGAGAGAAGAGGAAAAGAAGAAGTAAATACTGTAAAAATAAGTTTAAAAAGAGCTAAGTAGAACTCAGCACTTGGTCAAATAACATATCTCAGCTCTATTGCAACATCATTCTCTTAAATGCATTTTGAATTTCTTTATATTTTATTCTAGGGAAAACATAGTTATGTTTGCCACAACTATTTGAAAATCTAAAGATAACTGTTTTGCCATTTTAAGTAATAATATAGGGAATAATCTAGCTATGTTCACATGAAATTTGTTCCAGACACTAGAAGATATTAAATGCCCATAAGAATACTTTTATACATGAAAAATTATGTTTCATAGAATAAGTTAGTATTAAAATTAAATAATTATTAATAGTAATAATAATTGTTAGTAATAGTATTATAATTAAATAATGTTAACTGAGAGGCCAGATAATTAGTCCAGCAGGCAAGAAGCTTTCCTTTCATACAACTTACCCAGATCTCCCCCTTTTTTCTTATCCTTTTTATCTCCAATGACAGTGGAATAGATACTCAATCTACAACAAGCTACACAGTGGGGATCAGTTGTACTAGCATTCTGGGGGATAAAGGAGGGAGATATGGTATGCATACTGGGAACAGGGGTGGAGGGAGGACAGCACTGGTGGTGGGAATGCCCCTCCTTCATTGTCACTATGTACCATAAATGATGCAGTGAAAGATTTGTAATGCACTTTGGTCACAATAAAAGTAAAAAAAAAAACATGGGGAGAAGAGATGAACAGAAACTTCATCAAAGAAGAAATATTGATGGTCAAAATGCATATGAAAAATGCTCCACAGCATTAACCATCAGGGAGATGAAAATCAAAACAATGAAATATTATCTCACATCTTTCTCACCACGGAAACTGTTGTACATAAAATAAACCAAGAACAACCAATACTGGCATGGATACAAAGAGAAAAGGACTAGAAATTGAGTTCCTAAATCACCCAGCAATACCACTCCCATGAATATATACCCTAAGGGCCAAAAACACAATGCAGAAAAGTCATCTGCACTCCTATGTTCATTACAGCACTATTCACAGAAGCAGAATTTGGAAGAAACTCGAATGCTGAAGGAGAGATAAGTAGATAAAGAAATCATGGTACATCTCTACACAATGGAACACTATGCAATTGTTAGGAAAAATTAAGTCCTGATATATGCTTATACATGGATTTATATGGAAAGTTTTATGGTAAGTGAAATGATTCAGAGGGATAGATATAGAATGATTACACTTACTTGTGGAATATCTTTTAAAAGATCATTTTCAAAGGCAAAGATAATTTCTAATTACAATATAGATGAGACCAGGAGACTCAGGAAAGCTTCCCACAAAGAGTAAAAGAAAGCAGTTAAAGCAAAGAAAGGACCACTATGACAATGCTAGTTGATTACAAGAAATCATTATTGGAAATGAACTGGATGATGAAAGGAGGCAAAGTGATATGTTTGAGACCCCTTCAGAAACACAAATCATAAATCACAGTGTCTAAAAGAATAAAAAAAAAGAAAAAATAGATAATGAGAGAGAAAAGAAAAATGCCTGCCATAGAGGCAAATGGGGAATACAGGGAAGAAGGCAGGGAAGGAGGTGAGAGAGCAACTAGGTACCTTGGTGGTGGAAAATGTGCACCAGAAAAGGCATGGGTGTTGAATATTATTTGACTAGAACCTAATCATGAACAACTTTGTAACTATATCACATGCTGACTTATATTTAAAAAAATTATATTAAAATGATGCATCTGACATCCTCTTGCAGTATTTATTTATACTTATATTCAGTATGAAATAACAATGTAGTTTTCAAACTCTGTGTGGCAATATTTGTCACAGAATATATTATTCTAGGCTGGACTCCAGCCCCAGGTGACCAGGCCTGAAGCAGGGGTGCCATGAGAAAAAAGAAAATTAGACAAACAATAGGGAAAATTATGGGATCAGGAGACTAGCAGCCCTCACTGTCTTTCATGTGGGACATTTATTGTACAGGAATCATCAATGTGGGAGGAAGGGCAGATAACAGGTAAATTCCTATTTAGTGCTAACCAAGCCTAAGGGGGCGGGGTTACATTTTATTAAAGAACGTGTAATGAAATAGGAATTCAATGCAAAATCTCTGAAGAATCTCCAGATTCTCCTGGAGAAGTGGCAAATAAAAGAGTAAATACATGATTCCGGCTTGCAGGGCATTCATGATGGATGCCCTGATTCTGATTATTTAGAAATTGAGAGCCCTTAAATCACTTATTTCTGCCCCTTTCCTCAGTCTATCAATTCTCTAGCTAAACTTAATTATTTCTTGGGTGTTCATAATATCCAACTATTCTGTTTCCAAAGTATAATGGTAGGAACACACAAATCTCTACAAAAATAAATTTAAATTTTTATAAAACTGTAGATTTTTTTGACTGGAAAAGTGTACAGTGAGAAAGGTGCTTGCATTGCAAGTGGCCAACAATGATTTGTTCCTTGCTCAGCTCTCTCCATGAACCTTCAAGCCTACCAGGAATGATTCCTCAGTGTGGAGCCAAGAGTACACCCTGAATACCATCAGGTGTGGTTTCAAGACAAACAAACAAGCCCGAATAATTGCAACACATTGAGCATAAGGACAATATTTTATTAGTCGTAGGCTTTGCAATTTCAGCAATTTCACTATTAAAGTATTCAATATTTTACTGCAAAATTAATGCTAATTTCTTTGCTCCATTTCATTTTATACTTTCATTTTATCCTACCAACCTTGTAAAACTGAAAACTACACTAATTGTCAAAATACACTTCTTAATCACTACTCATTTTCTGAGTTTGATGTTGCAAAATACCAGCATAAGCTCAAAACCTTATTCTTGTAAGTTCCAAATAAATACTAAGTCAGGAGATACATATGCTGTTTTTTATTTTTCATTCTTTTTATTTACTTATTTTTCATGTCTTTTAATTTTGGTGTACATTTGGCAGTGCTCAGGGTTTACTTCTGGTTCTGTGCTAATTTGTGCTAATCCTGGCAGATTTTAGGACACCAACTGAAGTTCCAGGCATAGATTCCAGGTTAGTTGTATGTAAGCAGATCACCCTATCTGCTATACTCTCTCCAAACTTCATCTTTTTTTTTTTAGCAAAATGAAGGACACAATTTATTTTTTCCAGTTATAAAGTTTTATTTTGGTGTTAGAAGAATGTATTTTTATATCATAGATAAATACAATTACATACAAATTACAGAAAATACCTTTGAAAGGAGTCTGAAAGCATTCCATAGATGAGCGCTGGTTATTTAAAAGCTGAATCTTTTCCTTATAACTAAATCGATCTTTTTTATTTCATTTAATATAACTGTGTCTCTGCAATTTCCTTAGTAATCATTTGCTTCGCACTACTCAAAAGTAAAGGAAATCTCATTATCAGACAAAATTAAAAAGTTCTTTTCCAAGATTCCTTCCTCTATATAAACCATTTATTCCTACTTCATAATCTATATAAAATGATGGTGTTCAGGATCCAAAGAGATAGCACAGAGGTAGGGCATTTGCCCTGCATGTAGTTGATCCAGGAAGAATGGTGGTTCGAATCCCAACATTCCATATGATCCCGATGCCTGCCAGTAGTGACTTACTAGAGGAAAGCCAGGAGTAATCCCTGAGCACCGCCAGGTGTGATCCCCTCCCAATCATGGTGTTCACTCAAAGCCTTAGTGTAGTTGCTTTCTATACATTTCTTTTTCTATTGAAGGAATGGTAGTACAAAGGATAAATAACAGATCCATGATAGAACAAAGATTGAGGTAATAGAAAAGTCTGTAGTTATTTAAGAAAAAATTTAAAAATAACACATTTACCATAAACACCAGAACACAGAACAAAATCAGTGGCTAAATGGACTCCAGAACTAGTACAAAACCCAGTACATAAAGCTTTCTATCACAAAAACAGGGGAAGAAACTATTGAACATTTTGGTAAGAATAGATTTAGATATGAAGGAAACCTCCAAAGGAAGTCTCAACCAAAGCAGAGAAGAACCAACTGGAAATCTCTACCTAGAATATCAATAAACAGAATTCCTGTAGAGAGAAAAGTTAATGCCCAGAACAAAAAAATAATGCCAAAATTTCAGTCACTTATTTATGAAACTAAAATATTACAAAGAGCATCAGGAGTAATCCCTGAAAGGTCATAACTTCATTTTAGAGATAGAATTAAATAGCAGTTCCTTTCAGAACAGAAACCTGTCATGGTTGAATTATAATTTTAATTTCTCTACTTCCTCACTTGTTTCATCATCAATCTTCCTAAAGGAATAAAATAGAATATTAGTTTTTGAGAAGTTAAGAGTCATCGACCACTTCTTACATCTTCCTTCTTTTCATGGAATTTCCCACAGCTTCTTTCTTGTACATTTTCCTTGTAAAAGATTGTTAAAATAGACACTAGGTTTGTGAATGCATTCCAAAACTATCTTCTCATTAAAATCCCAAGAGCAGCAAAACCCACATAGAATCTACCCCTTTAGAATAACACACACTTGCACTCATCCATGACCTATGTAACATACATGTTCAGTAGACAATAATAATAAGACATAAAGGTCAGCATTGCTCAGACTGCTGAAGGCCACATGTTTCAACATGTTTGTTAAAGTCAAAGTTGTTCCTCTTTCATTTCCAACAAAGACAGCTACCTTTTTTTTATTGGGCCACACCTGGAGGATTACTGCTGGCTCTGCACTCAGGGGTCATTCCTGGCAGTGCTCAGGGAATCGTATGGGATGCTTCACATCAAACTCAGGTCCTCAGTATGAAGGCAAATGCCCTACATGCTGTGCTATCACTCTGGCCCCACACTCTTTTTCTTACCTGTCTTTTTTTAAATATATTTATTTAAGCACCATGATTACAAACATGTTTGTAGTTGAGTTTCACACCTAAGAAAGAATACCTTCCTTTCACGAATACAACATTCCCACCACCAGTGATCCCCATCTTCCTTCTCCTCCCCACCCCCTCCCTATATTCCAGACAGACATTCTACTTCTCTCACCGATTAACATTGTCATATTAGTAGTGTATTTTTTCTCTATCTGCACTCACAACTCTTGTGGTGACCTATATAGCATAAGCCAGTCCTTCCAGCTCTCATCTCTATTATCTCTGGGCATAATTACCAAAAACGCCTTTCAGTTTTCTTAAAACCAATAGATGACTGACTATTCTGTGTCTATCTTTCTACCTCTGACTTATTTCACTCAGCATAATAGTTTCTATGCCCATCCAAGTATAGGAAAAGTTCATGACTTCATCTCTCCTGATGGTGCATTATATTCCATTGTATTACATGTACCACAGTATCTTTAGCCATGTTAAAGGGCATCTTAGTTGTTTCTAGATTCTGGCTATTGTAAATAGCACTGCAATGAATATAGGTGAAGAAGGCATTTTTGTGGGTTTTTTTTTGGTTTTGGGGTCACACCCGGCAGTGCTCAGGGGTTACTCCTGGCTCCATGCTCAGAAATTGCTCCTGGCAGGCACGGGGGACCATATGGGGCACCGGGATTCGAACCGATGACCTTTTGCATGAAAGGCAAACGCCCTACCTCCATGCTATCTCCCGGGCCCTGTGTTGTGTTTTTGTGTTTCTTCAGTCTATACCTAGGAGTGGTATCGCTGGATCATATGGTCGTTCAATTTTCAGTTTTTTGAGGAATCTCCACATTGTTTTCCATAAGAACTGAACGAGACAACATTCCCACCAGAAGTGAATAAGAGATAGAGGGGGGACTAAGGGAGGCACCAAGACCAAGACTACTAGGTAGTAAGCTGGGTACAGAGGGGACCACATATACAATCAGCCCCCCCCCCCCGGGGGGGAAGGATATGGGATATAGGACCAACATGGAGGTGTGGGGAGGACAAATCGATGACGGGAACCCCTTGGTTTTATGTAAATATGTATCTATAATATTACTGTCAACAATATGTAAGTCAGTACAATCAAAATAAATATCATATTTAAAAATATAATAATAATTATAATAATAATAAAAAGAGTTCCTTTCTCCCTACATCCCCATCAGCAATGATAGCTCTTGTTGTGATGTGTGCCAGTCTTTGTGACATGAAATGATACCTCATTGTTGTTTTGATTTGTATCTCCCTGATGATTAATTATATGAAGTATTTTTTCATGTGTCTTTTTGGCCATTTTTATCTTCTTTGAGGAAGAGTTTGTTCATTAATTCTCACCATTTTGATGGGTTATATGTTTTATTCTTATTAGATTCTGTCAGTACATTGTATCTCACAGTTTGCAGATGACATGATACTATATTTAGAAAACCCTAAAGACTACTAAAAAGCTTCTTCAAAACAATAGATTCATATAGCAAAGTGGCAGGCTACAAAATTAACATGCAAAAATAAATGGCCTTCTTATACACCAATAAATATAGAGAAGAAATGAACATTAAAAAATCTCATTCACATTAGTGCCACACAAACTCAAATACCTTAGAGCCAACTTAACTAAAGAGGTGAAGGACCTATGCAAAGAAAACTACAAAACACTGCTTAAAGAAATAAAACAGGACACAATGATGTGGAGACAAGAGCCTGGTTCATGTATTGGGAGGATTAACATCATTAAAATGTCAATATTGCCCAAAGTATTTACATATTTAATGCAATCCCTCTAAGGTTACCCATAACATTCTTCAAAGAAGTGTATTAAACACTCCTGAATTCAATTTGGAACAATAAACATCCAAGAATAGCTAGAGCAACCCTTAGGAAAAGATCATGGGAGACATCATTTTCTCCAAATTTAAATTGTATCACAAAGCGATAGTCATTAAAAGAAGCATAGTATTGAAATAAAGACAGACCCTCAGATCAATGAATAGACTTGAGTATTCAGAGAATGTTCCCCAGACACGCAATCAATTAATCTTTGATAAAGGGGCAAGAGATGCAAAATGAAACAAGGAAAGCCACTTCACCAAGTAGTGTTGGGACAACTGTTCAGCAACTTGCAAAAAAGTGAACTCTATTTAACACTATGCACAAAGATCAAGTCCAAATGGATTAAAGACCTTGATATCAAATCCGAAACCATAAGCTATATAGAACAACATGTAGGTAAAACACTCCATGACATTGAGACTAAAGGCATCTTCAGGGAGGAAACTGCACTTTACAAGCAAGTGGAAGCAGAGATAAACATGGCAATACATTAAGCTGGGAAGCTTAAATATTTTTTCTTCTCTGTTCTTAGATATTTAAGGTGGTGACAAAATGAGTCAAAATGATAGGTATCTTCAACTGATTATTTAATTAAAATATTTTATTGAGGCATCGTGATTTTAAAGACTATTCATAATTGCAGGTCTGAATATTTGCCTTACACATGGTTCAATCCTGGCATCTCATATGGTTTCCCAATCAGGCTAAGATTAATATCTGGGACCCGGGAGATAGCTTGGAGGTAAGGCGGTTGCCTTTCATGCAAAAGGTCATTGGTTCGAATCCCAGTGCCCCATATGGTCCCCCGTGCCTGCCAGGAGCAATTTCTGAGCATGAAACC
Source organism: Crocidura indochinensis (assembly GCA_004027635.1). Classification (NCBI taxonomy): domain Eukaryota; kingdom Metazoa; phylum Chordata; class Mammalia; order Eulipotyphla; family Soricidae; genus Crocidura; species Crocidura indochinensis. The sequence continues at coordinate 11,190 of PVKC010007113.1, forward strand.
AGGAGTAAACCTTGAGCACTGCCGGGTGTGACCCCCCCCCCAAAAAAAACCAAAAAAAAAAAGATTAATTTCTATGTTCAAAGCTAAGAGTAATCCTTGAGCACCACAGGATATGTCCCTAAACAAAAATCAAAAATTAAAAATAAAAAAGACTATTCATAACTGGAACTTCATAGATACAATGGTACAATTCTGCTGTTTGTGTCAACTTTTTATACCCATAGGTTCCTCCCTACCTCCCAGTATTGCTCTTTGACATGCATATTTTTATTATTTCTTATGCTTAAAATACTGTTAAAGTATTGTAACATACTCCAGACCCACTTCCTTCCCTAAAGCATCCATTAACTTTGACCATTGACCTAACATCTACCTATATATCCGCATTCCTATATCAGACTTACTTACTGTTACTCAATTGACTGTTACTCAATTTCTGTTATTTTGAGACATCAGTTATTCTCCTATGTTGATTCTATTTTTCATCTTTTGTTGTTGTTGTTGTTATAATTGCTTTATTTAAGCACTGTGGCTACAAAATTTTTCATGATTGAGTTGAACATAACTCTTCACCAGTGTACTTTTCCTACCACAATGTCCCCAGTTTCCCTCCACACCTGCTACGGGGATGGCATTTTATGTCTGCCTGTCTATCTGTCTATTTATCTACGTATCTGTCTGTCTATATATGTATCTATCATCTATATATCTATCTGTCTATCTATACATATATATATCATCTATCTCTCTTTTTCATTCTGTTTGACCGGTAGTTTACACTGTTGTTAATGAAAGGGTACCATCATGCATATTACTTTATCCCCTACTTTGATTCTTTATATTCTACATGTGAAAGAAATTGTCCTATGTCTATCTCTCCCTCACTGACTTCACTCAGTATTACTTCTAGAAACCCATCCACATAGTAAAAGCTGCATGATTTCATCATCTCTCATCTTTCTTAGGATTCCATTGTATATATTAACCATATTTTATTTATATAATCTTCTATTCTGGGATATTTGGGTTATTTCCTGATTTTGGCAACTGTGAATAAACAGAAGAAACACATGGTTTGAGGGTATAAAAAAGGCAACATGGAAGAGAAAGAAAAAATTAAATCTTATTCACAGTTTAAATTCTTTTCAGTTTCATTTCATAGGCACTATGTGACTCTGAAAATCAGAAACCTGGCAATCAGCTTTAAAAAACAAGAGGCGGGGGCCGGGGAGATAGCATGGAGGTAGGGCATTTGCCTTTCATGCAGAAGGTCATCGGTTCGAGTCCCGGTACTCCATATGGTCCCCCGTGTCTGCCAGGAGCAATTTCTGAGCGTGGAGCCAGGAGTAACCCCTGAGCGCTGCCGGGTGTGACCCAAAAACCAAAAAAAAAAAAAAATTAAAAAATAAATAAATGAATAAATAAATAAAAAAACAAGAGGCACATTGTACTTTGAACCAGGATATTGGATTCTCTTCCTCAATATTCTGCTGACCAACATTTTGACCTCTAGAAGAGGTAGCTTCAGCTTTAAAAAACCAGATGACCAAAACCCCCAAATTATGAGATAGATTTCTGTAACAAAATTCAGTTATCTAACTTAAATCACCTTAGATTTGATAATATAGTACAGAGAGTAAAGTGCTTGACTTGAATGCAGCAGACCTGAGTTCTGTCCCCACACCCTATTGGTTCCATGTGCACTACTGTAAATGATAAACCAAGAGTTTAGCCTTGGATTGTGAATTATGTATTAAGATTTTGAATTTGTAAAAATAGTTTGATGCTTATGCTATGGCATTTAGGTCTTAAGATATCATAGGTCTAACAATGGTTGTAAGGTCCCAAAAATTTAAGGAAATATTAACATGCTAAGTTTTTTTGTTTGCTTTTTGTTCTTGGGTCATTTCCGATGGTGCTAACAGGTTGCACCTGGCTCTGAGAATAGGATTTACTCCTGATGGCACTTAGGGGATCACCAGGGATGCTGAGAATTGAACCTGGGTTGACTGTACGCAAGGCAAATGCTGTATCTACTGTATTATTGCTTCTGTTCTGAAAATGTTAATTATTGGGGCAGAAAGATGGTGCAGTGGCATGGGTGTTTTATTTCTATGCTCTCTAACCTAGGTCCAATATTAGATACCCCCATCAACCTTATAGCCTCATCAGGAGTGATTTCCTGAGCACAGAGTTAGAAGTAATTCCCAAGCACATCTAGACAAAACCAAACAAAAATTCACAGTTATTTTCTTTTGTCCAGTCCACTGGAGAGTGAACTGTCTTCTGAATAAAAGAATGCTTGAGTTACTATTTCAGTAACTTAGAAGATCCTAAAACTGATTATTAAATGTATAGAAAACTGGTATCTTCAAGTAGCAGCAACTTCCCACAAGCCTGTCAATGTCTATTAGAGATTGGACTGTTTACAAAGAACAAATGTGCAAAACTATCGTAATTAAACGTTAAAGGTTCTTTGTGCTCTAGTATCTAAAATTAAAATTAAAAAGCAAACACCTTATATGCCTAAATATAATTTTTGTCTTTTAGGAATATTTCACATAATTCTATACATATTTATATTTTCATTAAGGACAAGTATCATATACATATGCCATCATATGTATCATATTGTTCTCAGAGACAATACTTTAAGAATACTATAGCAACAAGAAGGATTAAATTTATCAGTCTTTTTGGTTAATAATTATTTTAAAGTGAAGTACTATAATTGTGAAAATAGTGAAATTCTGTTGAAAAAGTATTGAAAATATTTTCTAAATAATCAAAATATTTAAGTATTAAAGTTTGAAAGCAGTTTGAAAACCAGATTGAATATTTCAAAAGTTACTCATATATATCCATTAGCATTTCTGAACCTCAAAATTTTTTCTATAAATTGGGATAAGTTTTATTGTGTCTGTGAATTAAATTAGAAAAAGTCTTATTATTACAGCATGGAATTATTAAAAGAGTTAGATCCAAAATACTCATAACTTAAAGCAATCATGATAAATAAAATCTTGCTTTAGGAGTAATGATTCAGTCTAGATCATAAGGGTCATAATTTTATGGTCATAAAATTGCATGTAAAACTTTTATATTAGTGTTTAATCACCATCACTGATTCCTGTTATCTAAATAGAAAATTCGACTTGCTCTTTCAGGATTTTTGACTAATACAAGAATTAGAAAGTTATTCATAAGAATAATTTCCAAATAATTTGATTTTGCAATTTTTAAATAAAATAGAAATGAAATAAAGTTGGGGGAAGTAATGCCTCCTATTTTCCTTTTCCCTAAGAGTGCTTTAGCTATTCAAGTGTGTTTATTGTTCCAAATGAATTTCAGCAGTGTTTGATACACTTCTTTGAAGAATGTCATGGGTATTTTTAAGGGGATCGCATTAAATCTGTACAATGCTTTGGGGAGCATTGCCATTTTAATGATGTTAATCCTGCCAATCTATGAGCAGGGTATATGTTGCCATTTCCGTGTGTCCTCTCTTATTTCTTGGAGCAGGGATTTATAGTTTTCTTTGTATAGGTCCTTCACGTCTTTGGTCAAGTTGACTCCAAGATATTTGATTTTGTGTGTTGCTATTGTGAATGGGATTTCCTTCTTGACTTCCTTCTCTCCCCTATCATTATTGGTGTATTAAAAGGCCATTGATTTCTGTGTGTTAATTTTGTAGCCTGCCACCTTGCTATATGAGAATGTTGCTTCTAGAAACTTTTTGGTAGAGTCTTTAGGGTTTTCTAAGTAGAGTATCATGTCATCTGCAAACAATGAGTGCTTGACTTCTTCCTTTCCTATCTAGATTCCCTTGATATCTTTTTCTTCCCTGAACACTATAGCAAGAACCTCCAGTACTATGTTGAAGAGGAGAGGTGGGGAGAAGAAATGAACAGACACTTTGATAAAAAAAGAAATACAAATGGCCAAAAGGCACATGAAAAAATGCTCCTTGTCACTAATCATCAGGGAGATGCAAGTCAAAACAATTATGAGATACCACCTCACACCACAGATATTGGCGCACATCACAAAGAATGAGAACAATCAGTGCTGGCAGGGATGTGGAGAGAAAGGAACTCTTATCCACTGCTGGTGGAAATGCCATCTAGTCCAACCTCTATGGAAAGCGATATGGAGATTCCTCCAAAATCTGGAAATTGAGCTCCCATTCGACCCAGCTATTCCATTCCTAGGGATATACCCTAGGAACACAAGAATACAATACAAAAACCCCTTTCTCACACCTATATTTGTTGCAGCACTATCCACAATAGCCAGGCTCTGGAAACAACTAAGATGCCCTTCAACAGACGAATGGCTAAAGAAACTGTGGTACATATACACAATGGAATATTATGCAGCCGTCAGAGAGATGAAGTCATGAAATTTTCCTGTACATGGATGTACATGGAGTCTATCATGCTGAGTGAAGTGAAACAAGTCAGAGGGAGAGAGAGAGAGAGACGCAGAATAGTCTCACTCATCTATGTGTTTTAAGAAAAATAAAAGTCATTTTTGCAACAATCCTCAGAGACAATGAGAGGAGGGCTGGAACTTCCAGATCACTTCATGAAGCTCACCACAAAGAGTGATGAGTGCAGTTAGAGAAATAAACTACACAGAGAACTACCATAATCATGTGAATGAATAAGGAAACTGGATATCCTGTCTGGAGTACAGGTGGGGGGGGGTGGAATGGAGGGAGATTTGGGACATTGGTGGTGGGAATGTTGCACTGCTGAAGGGGGTGTTCTTTACATGACTGAAACCTAATCACAATCATATATGTAATCAAGATGTTTAAATATAGAAAAAATAATTTAAAAAACAAAAATATGCTTTATGAAGTAAAAACAATTGAAATAAATTTACATTGACCATCAAAAAAGAAATGAAATAAAGTAATTCATACTAATTATTCGCATGTCAAGTTAACTTGGTTGAGAGGTAAAAAATGCAAAGCAGTTAAAAATATCTAGGAGAAAAGGCTTTTAGTTTATCCCCATTGTGAATGCTATATGCCATTGACTTGTGGTAAATAGCCTTGACTATATTGAGAAAAAATTCTTCATTCCCATCTTGTTGAGAGTTTTAATTATGAATGGGTGTTGAATTTATGGAATACTTCCTCCACATCTATAGATATGATCATATGGTTTTTATTTTTCCTTTTGTTGATATGGTATATATGTAGATTAAACCATCCTTGCATTCCTGAAATGAAACTTACATGTTCATTTTGTAAGACCTTCTTGATGTGGCATTAGATCCTATTTGCCAGGATTTTGTTGAGGATCTTTGAAATTGTATTTATCAACTGTGCAAGATTATGAGTCCTAGAATTTATCCATTTTTCTAGGTTTTCATGTTTTATGGCATAGAGTTTCTCAAAATAGTCTCTGATCACCCCCTTTGGTTCTCTATTATATGTAGTGATATTTCCCCCCCCTTTTTTATTTCTAAACCAGTTTATTAAGTTTATTTCTCTCACTTTCTTTGTGGGTTTTGCTAAGTGGTTTAAAATTCTTATTTTTTCAAAGAACTAACTTTTGCTTTCATTGATATTTCAGATTATTATTTGGATTTCTACTTCATTGACTTCTGCTCTAAGCTTTGCTATTTACTTCTGCCTGCTTATTTTTTGGCTCACTTTGTTGATTATTTTCTAATTTTATAAGCTGTGTAATAAAATAATAAGACAAGGCAGCATTCTCTCACCACTCCTATTCAATATAATACTGGAAGTCTTTGCCATAGCAATTAGGAAAGAACAGGATATCAAAGGCATTCTGATAGGAAAGAAGTCAGACTCTCACTGTTTTGCAGATGACATGATATATTTAGAAAGCCCTAAAATTTTTACCAAAAAGCTTCTAGAAACTATAGATTCATATAGCAAAGTGGCGGGCTACAAAATTAACATGCAATAATCAATGATCTTCTTATACATCAATAATGATAGTGAAGAAATGAACATTATAAAACAATCCCACTGGGGCCTGATTGATGGCACAGTCAGTAGGGTATGTTTGTTTTACACCTAGAATGGAACGTGATTCGATCCCCCAGCGTTTCATATGGTTCCCCCCAGGGGTGATTTCTGAGTGCATAGCCAGATGTAGCTCCTGAGTATCACTGGGTCTGGCCCCAAAAATAAAAAAATTAAAAAATTCCATTCACATTAGTGCCACACAAACTCAAATACCTTGGAGCCAACTTAACTAAAGAGGTGAAGGACCTATACAAAAATGCTACAAAATACTGCTTCAAGAAATAAAACAGGACATAAGGAAATGCAGATATCTATCCTGTTCATAGATTGGGTGGATTAATATTATTAAATTAGCAATAATACCCAAAGTATTGTACATACTTAATGCACTCCCTCTAAGGTTACCCATGTCATTATTCAAAGAAGTGGATCAAACACTCATGAATTTCATTTGGAACAATAAATACCCACAATTAGCTAAAGTAACCCTAAGGAAAAAGAAGGTGGGAGGTATAACTTTCCACAAATTTAAATTGTACTTACTATAAAGCAATAGTCATTAAAACAGCATGGTATTGGAGTAAAGATAGACCTTCAAATCAGTGTAGACTTCAGTATTAAGCAAGGTTTCACAGCTACAATCAAGTAATCTTTGATAAAGGAACAATAAGAACAAAATGGAGCAAGGAAACCCCTTCAACAGTGGTGTTGGAAAAACTGGTCAGCCAAATGCAAAACAGCAAATTCGGACATTTATGTAAGGAGGTCTATGCGCTAAGATAAAATCCAAATGAATTAAAGACTTTTATATGAGGATCGGAATGATAAGGTATATAGAGGAACATGTAGGTAAAACATTCTATGACATTGAGACTAAAGACATCTTCAAGTAGGACACAGCACTGTCCAAACAAGTGGAAACAGAGATAATTGGATGGTACTATATTAGTCTGAGAAGCTCTGCATCTCAAAGGAAATCCACAGAATAGAAGAAACAATTTGTCCAATATCCATCAGCTAAGGGGCTAATATCTAAGATATACAAGGTAATTACATACTTAACAAAAAAATCTAATCCCATAAAAAATGGGGAGAAGAAATGAACAGACAGTTCCTCAAAGAGAAAATACAGATGGCCAAAAGACCTATGAAAATGCTCCACATCACTAATCATCAGGGAGATGCAAATTGAAGCAACGAGGTACTATCGCATGCCACAGAGACTGGCACACATCAAAAAGAAACAGAACAATCTGTGCTGTTGGGGATGTAAGGATAAATAAACTTTCATTCACATCTAGTGGGAATGCCTTCTTGTTCAGCCTTTATGGAAAATAATATGGAGATGTCTTAAAAAACTGGAAATTGAACTACCCTCTTATCCAGCGATACCATTCCTAGGGATATCTTAGGAACCCTAGGTATCCTAGGTATCCTAGGATGCCCTAGGAACATAAAAATACAATACAAAAATGCCTTCCTCATACCTATATTAATTGCAGTATTATTTACAATAGCCAGAATTTGGAAGCAACCCAGCTGCCTGACAGTAGATGAATGTCTAAAGAAACTGTGGTACATATACACAATGGAATACTATGCAGCTATCAGAAAAATATGAAGTCATGAAATTTTCTTATACTTGGATGGACATGAAAACTATTAAGCTGAGTGATAAAAGTCAGAGGGAGAGAGATAACACAGAATAGTCTCACTTATCTTTGGGTTTTAAGAAAAGTAATACCCCAAGACAATAGAGATGAGGGCTTGGAAGATCCAACCCGTGATACCCCACAGAGTGGTTTTTTCAGTTAGAGAAATAACTACACTGACAACTACCATTACAATTGTAGTGAGTGAGAGAAATAGAATTCCTGTTTTGAATACAGATAATGGGTGGGGAATAAGAGAAATAGAGGACATTTGTGGTGGGAATATTGCATTGATGAAGGAGTGTATTTTTTTATAACTAAAACCCAACTACAAACATGTTTGTAATTATGATGCCTAAATAAAGATATTTTAAAACAATAAAAATTTACAAATATAGTAAAATAAATATCTAAGAATGTTTAATCCCAATTATTTTTATAACTTAAATTTTAGAGCTATTTGTCAAAACTAAAGAATTATTTTAAATGCTGTCCTGATAACTTGAAGATATAGAAAAACTTGGAAAAATTAGAGTTGTTATATATAGATGTGTGTGTTTTTGTGTGCGTGTGTTTTGTTTTGTTATTTTGGGGTTTTTTTTGGCCATACTCTGGCCTCAGGGGTGACTTCTGGCTGACTTGGGGGACCATATGGGACGCTGGGGGATAGAACCATCTGTTCTAAGCTAGCATGTGCAAGGCAGATGTCTTATGATTTGAGCCACCACTCCCTAGATGTCTGTTGTAAGTCAGATTATTATTAAGAAACCCAAGGAAGAGTCTGGAGATGTTCTTTCCAATCTTGTCCTAGAAAACCATCTAGTTCAATGACCTGCCTACTCATTTGTTAATTGATGTGATTTAACTAAGAACAAAATACAATAATGTTTAAGATTCCCTTTGTAGGGTTCACTGGAAAAGAAAAATTAAAAAAGTTTTTCATACCACACTGTAGATCAATTTACCAAGTAAAATAATTATCTCAATGTCTATCTTGCTGCCAGATCCTATCTCAAACTTATTAATGTCTTACAGAAAACTGTAATTGGTAAAGGAATATTGTAATAGTATAAACGGTTAAGGATGGCAAGGGAAGACTTACCAAAGATCACATTATTAGAAATCTCAGTACAGATATAGTGTCAAACCTATTTGAAACATGAGGAATTAAATGGGAAACATTGTCACTTAAAAATGGAGCTTGTATAAAGCTATAAAGCACCAAAGTATAGTGAGGAAAGGAGAAAAAAAAATGAAGTCCTGCAGCAGCAATCTCAGACCTGCCTTACAAGTGCCACCATGCCAAAGGCCCAGCTTCACTACTTTCCCACTAATCTCTGCAGAGTCTCTTAGACACCAGAAACTCCAGGTATGCCAGTTTTGTTCCAGATACCACCAGGGATTGTATGGAACCAGGACAGACCAACTCCCACTGTGCCTCTAAGCTTCCAGAAGTTCCAGTAGCCATGCTTACAAATCACTACTGTCACCATATGAGCTCACTAGAGCAGCTCCACAGAGACTGAAAGACACCCCTATTATTTTAATACGGACTTCCTAGTAGAATACATCAACTTATATGTGAAGATATAATACAAACGCATAAGCTCAACAAATAAAACCAGCAACAGAATGTTCAGCTACCAATGAATAACTTAGCAGACCTTCAGATATAATGACCCTATTTTTGAAATGTGACAATTTTCACAACTTTTCTTTTAAAGAAACTTTTTAAATAATTTTTTATTTTTACCACAGTGAATTAAAAATCTTTCACAGTAATATTTTAGGTACATAGTGACATTGAATCAGGGGCATTCCCACCACCAATGTTGTCCTCCCTCCTCTGCTGTTCCCAGCATGCACCCCATATCCCCCTCCTTTGCCCCCCAGGCTGCTAGTATAAGTGGTCCCCTCTGTGTCTAGCTCATTGTAGATTGGGTATCGATCCTGTTGTTGTTTGCTTTGGATTTGGTGTTTAATTCTGCTCATTTTTTTTATTCCTACTCAATGTTCATGTGACTGTTTGGACTTGGTACCCTCCATTATTTCTCCTCCAATTTGTGAGGTAGAACAAGATGGTTCAAGTTATGTAGTTCTGTTAGAAGGGAAGAAAATAAAGGGTGGGGCAAAAATCGAACAATCAAAAACGGGAGGAATCCTTCTAGCAGCTATAAATATCAATTTAAGAGAAGAAAGGGGGCCTGGGAGATAGCATGGAGGTAAGGCATTTGCCTTTCATGCAAAAGGTCATCGGTTCGAATCCTGGTGCCCCATATGGTCCCCAGTGCCTGCCAGGAGCAATTTCTGGGCATGGAGCCAGGAGTAACCCTTGAGCACTGCCAGGTGTGACCCAAAAACCATTAAAAAAAAGAGAGAGAGAGGAAAGGGAAAAAGGAAGAAAAACATAACAAGAATACAAAAAAAATTCAAAAATCAAAGATCAAAAATAGAAAAGCACCACAGCAGCAAGCACCTTTTAAATCATTCTGTTACCATTTAGTTGTACCAAGAATTTTTATGTAAGGAGCAGGTTTCAGAGAGATTTGGGGACACTGGTGACAAGGGCGAAGGGATTGTAACATCTGTGGTGGGATTGGTGCTGAATACTTAATAATTGCTATTGCAACTCTGTTTAAAATAAAAAAATTTAGTTAAGGGGCTTGAGCTATATAGTACAGTGGGTAAAGCCTTTGCCTTGCATCCCATATGGCCCCCTGAGAACACCAGGGATGATTCCTAAGCACTGAGCTAGGAGTAACCCTTATTGGGATAGATGTGACCCCAAAAAGCAAAAGAAAAACAAAGAGAAAAGAAAGTTTTGTTGTTATTATTTTTGGCACATCTGGCAGCGCTCAGCAGTTACTCCTGGCTCTGTGCCCCAAATCACTCCTGGGAGGCTCCGGGGACCATTTAGGATGCTGGGAACTGACCATGGTCCTTTCTGGCTTGGCTGCATGCAAAGCAAATACTCTACTACTGCATTATTGCTCTGGCCCCAAGAAAAGAGTACAGGAGAACATTGTGAAATAATGGGAAAAGGGATCAAAGAGATTTAGGTACATTGGTGGTGTTAAGAAAGAAAAGAACTAAATATCCAAATCAAAGAATCAACAACACTAAAATCATAAGACCCAAACTTTAACAATTAAACTTAAAAAGGTAGGCCTGTCAAGGTATCAAGCTGGGGTGGGGTGGTATGATATGGACTCTGGGAACATTGGAGTAGGGGATTGGAGCTGAAACAGTATATGTCTAAACTTCAACTATGAATAACTTTGTAAATCACAATGCTTTCAATAATGTTTTTTTGTTTGTTTATTTGTTTTGTTTTGTTTGGGTCACACCCGGCAGTGCTCAGGGGTTACTCCTGGCTTCATGCTCAGAAATTGCTCCTGGCAGGCACGGGGGACCATATGGGGCACCGGGATTCGAACTGATGACCTTTTGCATGAAAGGCAAACGCCTTACCTCCATGCTATCTCCCGGGCCCCTCAATAATGTTTTAATTTTAAAATTTTTTCAGCCTTCAAATATGTAATGTAACTGTACTATGGCCATCCTAAGATTTATTATAAAACCCTAAAGACAGTCTTTTTTGGGGGGGGCCACACCTGATGGCGCTCAGGGGTTACTCCTGGCTATTCGCTCAGAAGTCGCTCCTGGCAGGCACGGGGGGACCATATGAGGAACCGGAGGATCGAACCGTGGTCCGTCCTAGGTTAGCGCAGGCACCTTATCTCCAGTGCTACCACCCGGCCTCCAAGACAGTCTTATATTATGTTTATTTCTGGCTATTTAAAAATTGTGTTTATGACATTATGCTGAGTAAAATAAGTCAGAAGGAGAAAGATAGACATGGAATAGTCTCACTCGCCTATAGGATTTAAGAAAATAAAAGACATTATTGTAATAAGTCCCAGAAACAATAAAGCTGAGAGCTGGAGGGACCATCCCATGGTATGAAGCTTACCACAAAGAGTGGTGAGTTCAGTTAGAAAAATAATGGTTAAAACTGACAACTATCATGACAATGGTAGTGAGAGAAATAGAATGCCTGTCTTGAATATAGGCATGAGGTGGGGAAGAGTGGGGGAGTATTGGGGAAGAGTGAATGTGGGATATCCCTCCACCAAAGCCCTAAATTTTCTGTTGAAATGTTGATTACACCTGGATTACAGGATCACCCTCCACCTTGTTGGGTGGAGATAAAGAAAAGAGTCTGGCTGGGAAGAAAGGGAAGGAAAAGAGACAAAGAGCAAGAGGAGAAGCAGCAGAGAGGAAGCTGCTTAAAATATGCTTAGTATAGAAGCCATGTGAAGAAAAGTATATGATGGATAGGGCCTTAGAATAAAGCTGGTTGAGTCTGATGAAACTTTAATTGATTGCTTGTGATTATTTCTCCATCATTATATTATGTCTTCAGACCTGCTGGCCAAAGGGCCTAGAGGTTCTGTGCTGATAAGGCCTCACTCAACACTAGGACATTATTTTTTATATTTAAAACAACTGGGGAGGACGGAAGTGGAGGGCATTGGTGGTGGGAATATTGCACTCGTGAAGGAGGATTTTTTTATATCTGAAACCCAAATACAGACATGATTGTAACCATGGTGTTTAAATAAAGATGTGAATTTATAAATAAAAGAAAGAAAGAAAAGAAAGAGGTGGGGAATATGAAAGAAAAGATAAATCACAGAAGTGTTCTCTGCAAAAACAAGAGGTAGGAGCAAAGGAAGCAAAGAGAGGCTGGTGTAAAAAGGGTCCATAAAAGGGTCCACCAAAGCCCACCCACTCAATAAAGACTAAATGTAACAGCAGAGCAGGTTTAATTGTCCAGAGCTCTGGGACCCACCATCCCCTGATGCAGCAGGTTTGCAATGGACTCTGAGTTTTGAAATCCCCAAATTTTATGGAAACTTATATGATAATGGGGTTACAAACTTTAAACTTTCACAAGTTCACAAAAGTGTTACAATTCAAAAACAACCAATAATCAAAGCTGAAAAAAAGCACGATTCCTTAACTATTCCAGACCCCCTTTGACGCTAGTCACCCTCGTCTTCATCCTGATGTCATCTATCCTGCCTGTAGCAGGGTGGAGACCTTGTTTCTGGGGGAATTTATAGGGATGAAAATGAAATCAAGGTCATCTACATGCAAAGTTTGCATTCCAGTCCATTGAATTTTCTGAAGACATACATTAACACTGGTAACAAAGAAGAGAAGTTCTTCTATTAATAGACTGGTTATTTTTTCACTTTTTATTTTACTTATAACTTTGTTCATTATCATAAACACAACTGTGAAATTCGATAAAAAATAAATGAAAATTATGTTTATGGGTAGGGGAGATAGCACAGTGGAAAAGGCATTTTTATTTTTTAATATAATTTTTTTTATTTAAGCACCATGATTACAAACATGTTTATATTAACCACCTTCACCAGTGCAACGTTGGCACCACAAATGCCCCCCTCCTCCACCATCCCTGCCTGTATTCACGGCAGGCATTCTACTTCTCTCATTCTTCAATATTGTCATGCTATGGGGCCGGAGAGATAGCACAGAGGAGTGGTGTTTGCCTTGCATGCAACTGATCCAGGATGGATGGTGATTCATATTCCGGCATCCCATATGGTACCCCATGCCTGCCAGGAGCAATTTATGAGCACAGAGCCAGTAGTAACTCCAGATCACTGCCTAGTATGACCCAAAAACCAAAAACCAAAAAAAAAAGAAAAGAAAAGAAAAGAAAGAAAGAAAGAAACATTGCTATACTAGTTGTTAGTGTAGTTATTTCCCTAACAGAGCTCACCACTCTTTGTGGTGAGCTTCAAATTGTGAGCTGGTCCTTCCAGCCCTTCCAGCCCTTAATTCTGTTTCTGGGACTTATTACAATAATGTCTTTAATTTTTCTTAAAACCCATGGATGAGTGAGATTATTCTCTGTCTATCTCTCTCACTCTGGCTTATTTCACTTTACATAATAGATTCCATGTACATCCATGTATAGGAAAATTTCATGACTTCATCTCTCCTAACTGCTGCATAATATTCCATTGTGTATATATACCACAGATTCTTTAGCCATTTGCCTTGCTTTCGGCTGACTCGTGTTTGATCCCTATATGGTCTTCTGAGCCTGTTAGGAGTGATTATTGAGCATATAACCAGTAATAACCCTTGTGAGTCACTGGATGTGACCTCCCCTCAAACAAAAAAGTATATAAATACATAACAATTGTGTCTAAAATTTTGTTCAAATAATTTACAAAAGTCTAGAAAGAAGGGCTTTAGATGTTCTAGACATATCATAAAAGTAAAGACAAAATTATATGGAAATCTGTTAAATTTAGAACTTCAAGTTCTAGTCTTACAACCTTACATTCTTTTTTTTTTTTCTTTTTTTTTGGGTCACACCCGGCAGTGCTCAGGGGTTACTCCTGGCTCCATGCTCAGAAATCGCTCCTGGCAGGCACGGGGGACCATATGGGGCACCGGGATTCAAACCAATGACCTTTTACATGAAAGGCAAACGCCTTACCTCCATGCTATCTCCCGGGCCCCACAACCTTACATTCTTTTCCTTATAAACTTTTAAACATTTCTGACTCACACTCTGATAAAAACTACAAACTCAATATACAGAACTTTAATAAATATTCTAATAACATGCCTAAATATGTTACTGGGTTCTCTAAAACATACTTTACAACATACATTTCTGCAGAATACCTTTAATATTCATAAGCAATTCACCCCTATCATTCACAACAGTCCACATTTTAACTTACTCAGAGAAATAGCTAGAGGTACTACTAAAGCAAACCAAGCTTATTTGCCATTTCAACATAATTAACTGGTGGAATAAACCTGGATAGCAGTCACTAAAGGGTTTACTATTACCCGGTAAGATGCAAATAATCAGATTTTCCTAGATTGACAATTAATTATTTAATTTCATACAATAGGAAACAATAGGAATGAAAACAGTTCATAAGAAAGTAACTAAAACTATAACTGAAAATTATTTTAAGAAATAAACTAATTTACTTTCATCATTAATCATAGTAATGCAGCAGTAAACACATAGAGGCCATATATATATGTATATATGTATATATATACATAGAGAGAAAGAGAGAGAGGACACTCCATCCTCAGAAACCGGAAAACACATTCTTTTCAAACGTACATGGGTCATTCTCCAGGATAGACCACATGCTGGCACATAAAACATGCATCCATAAAATCAAGTGGATAGAAATTTTGCAGGCTACCTTTGCTGACCACAAAGCTCTAAAGTTAGATGTGAATTACACAGGGACACAGAAAAATACTTTAACAACTGAAAATTAAACAGTCTACTGCTGAAAGCCAGTGGGTCAGAGATTAAATCTAAGAGGAAATCAAAACTTCCCTGGAAAAACACTATCAGAACATATGGGAAACAGAAAAAGCGGTATTGAGAGGAAAATTTATGGCTTTTCAAGCATACATCAAGAAGGAAGAAGGAGCATACAAGAATTGCTTAAAAACACAGCTTATAAAATAAGAAAATGATCAACAAAAGGAACTAAAAATGGGGAGACAGAAGGAAATAACAAAGCTAAAAGCAGAAATCAATGAAATTGAAACCCAGTAAAAAATACGAAAGATCAATGAAAGCAGAAGTTGGTTCTTTGAAAAAATAAACAAGATTGATAGACTATTTGCAAAGCTCACAAAGAGAGGAAGAGAAACTTGTTAACCCATATTCGAAATGAAAAGGGAGAGATCACTACAGATATTGAGAGATTTAAAGAGTATTCAGAGACTACTTTGAGAAACTCTATGCCACTAAATATGAGAACCTGGAAGAAATGGATAAATTCTTGAACACATATAACCTCTGCAGATGAATAAAGAGGATGTAGCATATCTAAACATCCCCGTCACTATTCAAGAAATTAAAACCATAATCAAAAGTGTGCCCCAAAACAAAAGCCCAGGCCCGGATGGATTCAGGAATGGATTCTTTCAAACCTTTCAAGAGGAACTACTACCAATCCTGGCCAAGCTCTTTCATGAAACTGAAAAAACCCCTAAATAACTTTTATGAAGCCCACATCAGGTTAATACCAAAACCAGATAGAGATGCTGCAAAAAAAAAAATTACAGACCAATATCCCTGATGCAACGATCCTCAACAGAATCCTGGCAAACAGTATCCAATGCCTCATCAAGAAGATCATTCACTATGATCAAGTAGATTTCATCACAGGAATGCAAGGATGGTTAAACATTCATAAATATATCAACATAATACACAACATCAACAACAAGAAAAATTAAAGTCACATGATCATATCAATAGATGCAGAGAAAGCATTTGATAATATACAACACACATTACTGATTAAAAAAAACTCTCAGCAAGATGGGAATGAAAGAAACCATTCTCAATATAGTTAAGGCAATCTACCACAAACCAATAGCAAATATTATCCTCAATGGAGAAAAACTAAAAGCCTTCCCTCTAAATTCTTCAACATAGAACTGGAAATACTTGCTATAGCGATTAAAAAGAAAAAGATATCAAGGGAATCCAGATAGGAAAGGAAGAAGTAAGCTCTTGATGTTTGAGATGACATGATACTCTACTTAGAAATCCCTAAAGACACTACCAAAAAGCTTCTAGAAACAATAGATTCATATAGCAATGTGGCAGGCTACAAAATTAACACACAAAAACAATGGCCTTTTTATACACCAATAATGATAGGGAAAAAATGGACATTAAGAAAACAACCCCATTCACATTAGTGCCATACAAACTCGAATATCTTGGAGTCAACCTGACTAAACATGTGAAGGATCTATGCAAAGAAAACTACAAAACACTGCTCCAAGAAATAAGAGAGGACACGCGAAAATGGGAGCACATACCCTGCTCATGGATTGGAAGGATCAACATCATTAAAATGACAATACTCCCAAAAGCATTGTACAGATTTAACACAATTCCTCTAAAGATACCCATGACATTTTTCAAAGAAGTGGAACAAACAATGTTGAAATTCATTTGGAACAATAAACACCCTCGAATAGCTAAAGTACTCCTTGAGAAAAGGAATATGGAAGGCATTACTTTCCCCAACTATAAGCTGTATTACAAAGCTATAATTATCAAAACAGCATGGTATTGGAATAAAGACAGACCCTCAGATCAGTGGAATAGGATTGAGTACTCAGAGAATGTTCCCCACACATACAACCACCTAGTTTTTGATAAAGGAGCAAGAAATTCTAAATGGAGCAAGGAAAGCCTCTTCAACAAGTGGTATTGGCACAACTGGTTAGCCACGTGTGAAAAAGCAAATTCAGACCCCCAGCTAGCACCATGTACAAAGGTAAAATCCACATGGATTAAAGATCTTGACATTAGATCTGAAACCGTAAGTTATATAAAACAATATGTAGGTAAAACACTCCATGATATTGAGACTAAAGGTATCTTTAAAGAGGAAACAGCACTTTCCAAACAAGTGGAAATTCTAGAGATAAACAGAAGGGACTATATTAAGTTGAGAGGCTTCTGTACCTCAAAGAATATAGTGCCCAGAATACAAGAGCCACCTACTGAGTGGGAGAAATTATTCACCCAACACCCATCAGATAAAGGAATAATATCCAAAATATACAATGTAATGACAGAACTTTACAAGAAAAAAACATCTAACCCCATCAAAAATGGGGAGAAGAATTAAACAGACACTTTATAGAAGAAGAAATGGAAATGGCAAAAAGACACATAAAAAATGCTCCACATTCACCACCACCACAACAAAAAACAAACAAAAACCCTGGGATATGGCAATGAGAAGATGGAGCCAGTGGTTGTTCCCATTACAATATGCTCCAAGAGTGGAGAAACCCTAAATCCCTTAGGCCATGGAAATTTCCTTACTTCCCCAATACTTACTATGCCTATACAAAAAAAAAAGTGGGGTAACACCAAACCCTACCACTCCTTTTTCTGGTTTTGTTTTGTTTTAATTTTTTTCCGTTTTTGATACTATTTTCCTTCTCTCTTTTTTTCTACTTTTTTTTTCACTCTTGTGGATATTATTCAGTGCTTTTTTAATTTCATTTTCTTTTAGTAGTTGATATCAAATTTTTCTTCTCTTATCCTTAACTTTTTATCGCAAAAAGAATAGCATAACTTGAATCATTCAGCCTCATAAATTGAGGGGAGAAAAGGATGTTACCAAGACCAGTCATATGAACATGTAGTGTAAATGGAAAATGATCAGACTGGAACACCAAACAGGGTAGATACCCAACCTACAGCAAGCTGTAAAGTGGAGACCAGTTACACTAGTATTCTGGGGGGGGGGGGGGGGTGGGTAAAGGAGGGAGATATGGGAGACATGCTGGAAATGGGAGTGGAGGGAGGACAACACTGGTGGTGGGAATGCCCTTTATTCATTGTCACTATGTACCGTAAATAATCCTGTGTAATGAACTTCAATCATAATAAAAATTTAAAAAAATGCTCCACATCACTAATCGTCTGAGAGATGCAAATCAAAACAACTATGAGTTACCATGTCACATCACTGAGATTGGCACACATCACAAAAAAAGAAAACAAACGGTGCTGGTGGGATGCGGAGAGAAAGGAACTTTTAGCCATTGCTAGTGGGAATGCTATCTAGTTCAACCTTTATGAAAAGTGATATGGAGAAAACCAGCAAGATTCAAGTACTGTGCAAAAGCAAGGTCCCCTGTTTGTGACATCAGGCTGGGAATCTCTGCGAATCCATGCCTGCCTAGTGGGGCCGACTGCAAAGAACTGTGAGTTCTGTCTTTTCTTTGTGTTTATCTTTTGTCTCCTGTCCTCCAGACCTCGTGGGAGTGGGCGATATTGGCTCAAAAAAAAAAAAACTCGCTCTCCCAGAGGTCCATTCTAGGGCAGGAACACCCAGAAACATGCCATTACAGTGAAAACCGGCAAGATTCAAGTACTGTGCAAAAGCAAGGTCCCCTGTGACATCAGGCTGGGAATCTCTGTGAATCCACGCCTGCCTAGTGGGGCCGACTGCAAAGAACTGTGAGTTCTGTCTTTTCTTTGTGTTTATCTTTCGTCTCCTGTCCTCC
>PVKC010007114.1:0-29994 GCA_004027635.1 Crocidura indochinensis
GGAGGAGAGGGAAGGGGAAGAGGAAGGAAAGGGAGGAGAAATAGTGCTAATCAGGGAAGATTGAACTAGAAGGAACATAATCTCTCTGCAATCTTGCATCTTTTACAACAGGTTCCAAATTGATCCATTTAGTACATGTGGCCTGGTTGTTTCAGCAGTTGCCACCATACTCCAAGAAGCACTGTTCACCTTCATGGCTTAGAGTTATGGGTTTTTGTTTTAATTTTTGTGTGGAGGGGACTCTGGTTGTGCTCAGAATGTACTCCTGTTTGTGCATAGCATTCTCTTTTGGTAGGATTTGGAGGGCCATTTGGGGTGCTGGGGATTGAACCGGGGTTGGCTGTGAGTAAGGCAAACACCCTCACCTCTGTAGAATTCCTCCAGCCCCTCTAGTGATAGTTGATTCTTCATATTTCTTGCTTTATAGAGAAGGAAGCGGACTAGGGCTAGAAAAATTAAACCAACAGCCTGATAAACTGTCAGCAAGTTTTTGAAATGATTTATTAACTGAATGGCTGAAACAATTTTGTTATTTTCAATGATGTGGACTTGAAGCAATGTATGAGAGGAGAGAAAGGACTTGTCTTTCATATGAAAGCTTGATTCTTTTCATGGACTGACCCACATCTCCTCCTCATAAAAGCCTCTCTTCACATCCATCCATCCATCCAAGATGCATTTCTCTCAAAACTGCTTTATTTGATGAAAAATCAAAATATTTACTTATCAATACTTAATAACATTGATCTCTGATAATGCAAAGGAACAGGCCAATTATGCATCACCTCTGGTGAGAGACGAGGCCACTTCACATTTGAGGCATGATCTAATAATACCCTTGCCTGTTTCTAAGTGCATTGCTATAATTACTAGCCATAAAGAGAGTAGGGTGAATGAAGGGGGGCAAATTGTTTTAATTATTTAATTTGATCACATAACAGCACAACCTTGCACTGCCATTTTTATAAACTCACTCTCCAGCAAAAAAAAAATGGAGCACAACTCTGAGTTTTCTATCTCTTTTCATTGATCTAATTTATAGTCTAGGAAGCCAAGCACTTATCATTTTGAGTGAGTTGTGTCTAGTGCAACTACTATCCAGAAAATATTCAAATACAAATAAAAATATACTGAGGAACCGCTGAGAAGATGGTCAGCTAGGTGAATGAAACTGTAGCAAGAATATCAATGTTAACATCATGTACAGAGTATTTTGATTACTTTTTTCCTCCCTCTTCTTTAGATACTGTAACTCACAGAAAGTCTTAATTTCACTTTCAACTGTTAGATTGGAGAAGTCGTCTTCCTGAAGACAGTGATCTGAGCTTAAGAGAATGTAATTATGTAATAGAACTTTGGAACTAGGAAAGCATGCTCCATACCCTACCACAATCCTCCTAGGGACCGACCTCATAAGTCACAAGACTTTAAATATTACTCCAGGATACTTCATTTTCCAATAAGGTTTGTCTCTCAGCTCTATGAGGTGAAGCATATTGGCTCATGTGCAAGCAATGAAAATAACAAAACTGTATGTGTTCATCTTAGAAACAGAATTGAGAGAAACTCCATGTTATCTTCGTCTGAGCCAGGTCTGTCCAGTAGACACTGGGATTTGATTTATTGATATTTTTTATTGTTCTACTGAGCAAGTTACTTTTAAGAGGCAATGCTACCAGGAAGCAAGCTTTCCCATAGTGTAAACTATTATATATAATTTTTACCATTTACCTTGAGTCTGTGATAACCATTTATCATAAATACGCTGTAAACTTTTCTGCACTGGGTCAAAAGTTGCTTAGAAGAACCTCTTGGCTTACTTCCAACATTATATACAAAATTCCAGAGAATGGGTAGGGGGCAAGAAGTAGGGCTAGAAAGTCAAAGTCTTTTAGTCAGTCTTTTCAGTATGTTAAAATCTGCTTTAAATGTGTCTCTGGAGCATAGTAACTCAACTTTTTTCCATATGTACCTCCACTTCTTCCTCTGACTACCCACCCCGCTAATGGTTTCCAGTGGCAGAAGTCCAACATACAGTAATCCTGTTTGTTTGATGACTAAACATCCTTTTATGCCTGGAGGATCAACTCTAACATTCAAAACAAACTGAATTACTGCCTAATGCTGAAACCAGAGCACTCTGAACCTTGCAGAATAACCCAAATCACCAATATTCCAAGTCTGATTGGTGTCTCCCTAGAGGAAAAATCAATTTGCTTTATTTTTGTTGATTATGACAAACTCTGGGGGAGATAATTGACCAACAGGCACTGAATTTAAAATGCATATGAATGTACTTGGGCAGCTTGAACCCTTGACTAGTGTACACAGAGGCTGAGAACTGAAATTTGGTTCTCACTTCCTAAAAGCAAATGTTTGGATTTGAATTGGTTTTCTTGTAGGCCACATGAAGTTGAAACAGAGATGCAGGTTTAAGTGTTTGGAAATAAGGGATTTTCTTATTTGAATTTTACCTAATGTAAATTAGATCTTTTGGGGAAATTATTTAGTGTTATTTGTCTGGTTCATAGTCTAGCTAGAGATCATGGCTGCCAAAATAGCATTGTTTCATAAAGATCCCCTCATATTAAATGAATATTTCCATTTGCTTTGGTTGTTGTCCCTCCAAGACATTGATGTGATGCTCTGGGTCTACGCTTTGCTATGCGCTCAAAAATAGCCTCAGGCTCGGGGGACCATATGGAAAGCCGGGGATCCAACTGAAGTCTGTCCTGGGTCAGCCATGTGCAAGGATGCCCTACTGCTGTGCTATTGCTTGACCCCTGATATGATAACTTCTTAAGTGGAGCATTATGGGGAGGAAGGCCTGGATGAGTTTAGTTGCTAGCATGAATAAGCAATTGCATTATGAAGAAGAATAAGAAATCATTTGTTTTCTGTGGGTCTAATATAAATTATATATATATATATATATATATATATATATATATATATATATTATAGATTCCCAATAGAATTAAAGAAGACATGAGAGGAAGCCAAATACTGAAAGTTTCTACCCAATAAAAATGTCAAGAAAACATTAAAGATAGAACACTAATACAAAAATTACTTACTTAGGCCATGGCAGTATTAAATAATAATTCTTTCACTGCCCTTTAAAAGTCTTTTCTAAATTTGGGTAACTCCAGTGTCAGGCTGACATTAAGTAATAGAGACAATATAGAATAAGAATTTGGCATTATCATGGTGAATAGCAGACAAAGACAATATTCAAGAGAACATTTTTATTTCAGATATCAGGTATTTTTCCTTAATATATAGTAATTGATATTTCCAGAATATAATTTCAAGCTGTTGTACATTTCATTACGCTGCTGTTGGTGGGGCTCTACTTGGGCAAGTTCTAAGTTAATTTGAAATTCTTATTGAAATGGAAGACAGCGCCTAATAATCAGTCTTGGGTTTTCTTGCCAAAAGTGACTCTAATCAGGAAGTTCCATTTTCATCTGTTAGTCCTGAATGTCACATCCTACCAACATTAAGTAATATATTATGTTTGGAATAAATCTTTTTTCAATAACATTACCAACAACTCAATCTGCTATGAATCATACTTATGGTTCTAGAAAAATTTACTTAGATTCTAAATCCCAAATAAATAAGTTTTGTTCTATATGTGCTCTTTAAGTATATCTAAACAATTTGTTAATCTAAAATAGAGAAGGTGGTAAGAATAAATAATTTATAATAATGTATCTAAACACAATATTCCTAATCATTTTTAATTTCCAACCCAACTACTATGCTTAATTAAAAAGATGTGCATAAATTATTAATTTATTTTATTCCTTATATTCATCCATTTGAAAACATTGGGTATTTTACTCAGATCTTAAATTATTTATAATAATCTAGATCTGTAATCAAATTTTGATAAAATTGGAGTTTACTCCCCTTCACCAGTGCAACATTCTATTTATGAATGAAAGTCAACTAAAAACATGCTTGTAATCATGGTGCTTAAAGATTTATTTATATACATATTGATATGTATGATTTTGTATGCAAAAATTTTATACTACTAGACAAAATGGGAGTTTTTGAAGTCTGAGTTAAGATATAAAAACATAATGTAGTAACATAACAGTCTGAAACTTTCAAATAATCTAGTAACAAATATGAAATAAAACTTAAAACTAAAATATATTGAGATCACATATAAGAATAACATGCCATGCCATAATTTATTTATAGAGACAGAAGTTTAAAGCAATAATTCTTCCTTGTTTAAGATATTTAATGCAGTTAAAGTGAAAATATGCTTAATGGGTGCCGGAGTGATAATACAGCAGATAGAGTGTTTGCCTTGCAGTGATGGGCCTGGGTTTGATTTTTGGACTCCCACATGGTTTCATGAGCCTGTCAGGAATGATTTTTTTTTTTTTTTTGGATTTTGGGCCACACCCGGTGACGCTCAGGGATTACTCCTGGCTATTCGCTCAGAAGTCGCTACTGGCAGGCACGGGGGACCATATGGGGAACTGGGGGATAGAACCGCGGTCCGTCCTAGGTTAGCGCAGGCACCTTACCTCCAGCGCCACCACCTGGCCCCTAGGAATGATTTTTGAATGCAGAGCCAGGAGTAACTTCTGAATGTAGCCCCAACCCCCCAAATGCATTTTATATGTAAAATATATAGTCATATATACTTTAAATATAATTAAATATACATATACACAAACATATTATGAAACACATAATTATATATTCATATATATATATATATATATGATTTGTTTCTTATCAATCTGTCTTACTATCTGAGAACAGTTGGAATTACTAGTCTGGGAATGCTTGAGCCAAGTCCTCCAGGGAGATTCGGCCTCGGTTTTAATCTTCTAATTTCCAGCACCAGAAGGTAGTGTCATTGGATTTTTATTCATATTATGGTGCCCCATACATATTTTTCTGCTATAATATGTGCCCTAGATAGCATATTATTGTGCCTCTGTCTTGGGAAGAGGTGAAAGAATGATATGCATAGTTTGATTGATGACTTTGAGAGAGTCAGAAAGAGCATAAATTTCACATTTCACAGCAGATTTTGTAAGATGGCAAAAACACTTTCCCAGCAAGTACATGATGGATTCTGAGAATCACAAAGCAGTTCTGGTGGTTTGTGTTGAAACAGAATAGAATGGATAAAAAAATTATTGTTGTGTCTAAATGTTCCCTTTAAAACTGTTGAGAAAATTCATGAATAAGATTTTATAATTATTTTTAACTATTTAACAGTGTTTCAAAATCTGAGAGTTTTAAATGATGGCATATTGTTGATGAACACTGTAATTTTAATAGAAGAATTCAATGTTTATCTGTTAGAAAATGTACAGTTCACACATTTTTCTGGTAGAAGTTTTATTATCAATAGAATATTTTGCACTTTATATTATTCCAATCACCTAGTTTTCTTTAAATACATTTAAAATGATTTGTACATCATGCCAATTATTGCATATTACTTTCTATTTAAAATCTTTTAAATCAGAAAAAAAAGTATAGGAACTAATGTATTTACTTCTGCTAACAACTGTTGAAATTTTTTGTTGAGTTTTTCAGTTATCATTGAAGATTCATTTACTATATGTGTTTTATTTATTTTTCCAGAAAGATGTATACAGTATATAAAAATAATAGCAGATCTGCTGTTATTTTAACGAATCCATATGTTCATTTAATCCAAATAAAATAAACTATGCAGAAAATAGTGAGCATTCAATATATATATATATATATATAATGGATATATTAATACTGGTAACAATTATGTACCTCCTGCATTTCATGAAAAATTTAGTTCTCTAAAATGAGAGGCTCAATAAATCTATACATTTTCTATAAGTTCTATTATAAATGGTTTGTTACATATGTCAAGACCATAAAGTACCTATAATGTAAATATAGAAAGTATATAAATATAAAAATATATAAATAAATATATAAATATAAAAATAAATATAGAAAGTAGATTTATCTGTCTCCATTTCTTCTATTTTTACATAAATACAATGCATATCTATGTATTTTTGCTCATATATGTCTATCTTAATGATAGACATTTTATTAAAGGTCTATACATCACATGATTTTAAAATAGTAAAAATTAGCACCTCAAAAATGTCTGCAAAATATATTCTTGAGAGTCTGTGCTGTAAAACTGTTATTAGCTTACCAGGTGCTCATCTACATAAAAAGGGGTAAAACAAATGCCTTGATATGACATGTTTATTTTATTCAAGCAGATTTAATATTTGAGCTGTGAAAGCTTAGAACCATTGGTTGATTCTGTTTACTTTCTAATCTTTTGAAGTTTGATATTAGCACTCATCTGAATAAGAATTCTATGGAAATTAGTTTTCTATCAAAACTCCTGAAATCTTAGAAGAATTTGAACAAGAATTTCTTTACTACTGCACTTTTTAAAATACAGCAAAAACTTCATAAATTGTACTTTTGGAGTCCGGAGCAATAGAACATCTGGTAGGGTATTGATCTTGCACATGGCCAAACTATGCTCAAATAGCCAGCATCCCATATGGTCCCCCAACCTGCTAACAGTAATTACTGAGTGCAGAGCCAGGAGTAACCCTTGCTCTTCACTGGGTGTTAAGCTCCTCAATAAAACCCAAACAAACATATGTAAAAACAAAGTAATTTTAATGGTTAAATAAAATGATTAATTAATTTGCCCTTTTTTTACTATGGCAAAACTATGAAATCATTTTAATTATTTGAAGTTAAAATGTCAATGAAACTCAACTATTTAGGAGCCGGAGTGCTGTGCAAGCAGTAGGATGTTTGCTTTGCATGCACTAGGACAGACTTCGGTTCAATTCCCCCACCTGTTTCCCCAAGCAGGGAGTCATTTCTGAGAGCATAGCCAGGAGCAACTCCTGAGCATCACTAGGTGTGGCCCAAAAACAAATCAAAGAAGAAAGAATTAAAAGAAAAGAAAAGAAAAGGAAAGAAAGAAAGAAAGAAAGAAAGAAAGAAAGAAAGAAAGAAAGAAAGAAAGAAAGAAAAAGAAAGAAAGAAGAAAGAAAGAAGGAAGAAAGAAAGAAAGAAAGAAAAAGAAAGAAAGAAAGAAAGAGAAAGATGAAGAAAGAAAGAGAGAAAGAGGAAGAAATGAAAGGAGGAAGGAAGGAAGAAAGGAGATGGAAGGGAGGGAGGGAGGAAGGAAGGAAGAAGATGGAAGGGAGGGAGGAAGGGAGAAAGGGAGGATGGGAGGGAGGGAGTAAGGATGGGAGGGAAGGAGGGTGGAAGGGAGAAAAGGAAAGAAAGAAAAAGGAAAGAAAGAAAGAAAGAAAGAAAGAAAGAAAGAAAGAAAGAAAGAAAGAAAGAAAGAAAGAAAGAAAGAAAGAAAGAAAGAAAGAAAGAAAGAAAGAAAGAAAGAAAGAGAAAGAGAGAGAAAAGAAAGAAAGAAAGAAAGAAAGAAAGAAAGAAAGAAAGAAAGAAAGAAAGAAAGAAAGAAAAAGAAAGGAAGGAAGGAGGAAAGAAGGAAGGAAGGAAGGAAGGAAAGAAAGAAAGGCAAAAGAAAGAAGAAAGAAAGAAAAAGAAAGAAGAAAGAGCAAAAGAAAAAGAAAAAAGAAACAAAGAAAAAGGAAAGAGAACGAAGAAAGAAGAAACAAACTTAAATATTTAGCCTTAGAAAAAATAGTTGAAACACAAGCACAAGTTTAAGAGTAATCAGTGACTCCTAATACAAAGTGAAAATTAAGTCACCTATATTTTTGTATTATGCTCTCTATTAGTCTGTCATAAACAAGGGTGACAAATTATTTAGCTTAATTAGTGTACACAGAATGTCCTTAATATGTGGATCTCTGATATTATATAAATATGCAATATAATTTCTGCCTGAATAGTTTAGCTATTACTCATCATTTTGTCATGATTTCCACTACATTTGACTGCATTGAATGTAAAGTGCTTTAATGCTAAGCTTGAAGAGGGTACAGTTAAAATTTGCAATTATAAATTAATTTAAGAGGACCTTCAAATTTCATTTTAAACTACTAATATGCATGTCCTAATATTTATATCTCAGTCTTTTTCTTATTTATAACTATTCCCCCAATCTGGTTTAATCACTTAATTCATAATTTCCACTATACATGAAGTTACTACATTTGTTTTATTGTTTCGTGAAGACATTTTAGCATAAATACATTTTGATTTAAGAATATACATTTACTTGAGATTCATTGTTTTATATAAAATGTAACATTAAATAAAATGTTTACTCTTTTGAACCATGTAAATGATGGTAAGAATATAAATTATTTGTTCTGTGTGAGAATTATATTATAAATAAAATAATGATAGCATGTTTAGAATTCATGGGATATTGACATACTTGGTTAAAAGAAATCATTGTTTTCAAAAATAGAGCAAACTTCATGATGTTAATTTTGTAATGCCCACATAAAACTGTACTTGTTAACAAGTGAAAGTGGGGTTAGAGGGTAGAAGAGTAGGAATTTGAAGAGACAATTAAACAAAACATTTAATGCCAAATAAATGGAAAATTACAAATTCAACCTTTTATTCCTTCACAAGTGTTTTTATAGTTATACTGAAAATGAGTTTCTAAAGTTGGCATTTCTGTAGAAATATATATATATATATTTTATATGTAGTATGTAATAGTAAATAATATGACATGTATAAATATATTTACCTTGCATCAGGGCAAGTACAAAAAAATTAATCTGAATTTTATATTGGTATTTTTGGTTTCCTGAAGGGTAAGGGGGATCATTGCAATCTCATCCAAGCCA
Source organism: Crocidura indochinensis (assembly GCA_004027635.1). Lineage (NCBI taxonomy): Eukaryota > Metazoa > Chordata > Mammalia > Eulipotyphla > Soricidae > Crocidura > Crocidura indochinensis. The sequence goes on from PVKC010007114.1 coordinate 8,805, forward strand.
CTTTATTGTCTGGAAATTATGATACCTATCTGGTGTGAATTATGTCATCCTCATCCAAACATTGAAGTTGAGCCTTGACTGGATGGAAAGGCTGAGCCTTGAAGGTACTAATTAAGCTAAATTGAGATAATTTGGGTGTTCCCTGATCCAGTGTGGCCAGATCTTCTCTTTTGAAAAGAGATTAGAAAGACAATACAAAGAGGGAAGTCCATGGACCACATGAAAAATAAATAAAGTAAAACAAAGCAAAACCAATAATTTAGAGGTGGAAAGGGCCATCCAGAACCTAGAGGAAGGAAGCTCAGAAAGACCTAGTCCTGCCTATGTATTGATCTTGGCCTTTGAGTTTTTTTAGCATTGAAAAAGCACATTCCAGTTCTTTCAATCACATACTTTAGAACTTGGTTATGGCTGCCCTCGCAGACAAGAATCAAACCAAATATCAACGCAGAACCAAATCATGTTCATTTTATTCAGGTAAACAGATCAAAAGACTTCTAACACAAATACTGTGGCATTTTTTTTCTGAGATTTAAGACATTATTACTTAGTTTCTTCCTGCTGACTGCTATGTCTGTTTTATTATGCTGAAATGATAAAGTTTAACAAGGGGGAACGAATAAATTCTCCTAAGGCATTCTTCTTCCCAAATATCATGGTTTTTTTTTTGATATTTTTCTGTATGGCCAGAAATAGCTAAATGTTGATTTCTTTGCACCGACATAGTTTTGAAGTTTGGAATGTTGCTTAATAGAACGATGTTTTCTGTCTGGCTACCATGCCAAAAAAACAGGAATACCTGCCATGAAATCAGACGAAGACATTGATTTATGCTCTGGAGAGTATGAATTGAAAATTGAATAAAGACAAGAGAAAATAAAATTTCCGAGACCAAGAACAAATGGAAATTGATTTAATTTACTGAAAAGGAATCACCTCTTTGAGTAGTCAAGCAAAGCATTAAAATCTTGCTGACTACCAGGAAAGGACAAATTAGAATTAGAAGAATCTAGAGGGTTTGTAGGCTCTCAGTTAGGATAGTACCTTTCTGGTAAATTTCCGCATTTTCATAAAACATTATGCAACATTTCAGGGAATCATGATTTTCCACCAGTACGATATAATGCTATTAAAATATTCTCTTTGCCTTGCCTTTCAGGGAAAGATTAAATCAGATTCACTCTAGGAGCCACACCCCACATAACATTTCTCCTAATGGCTCTCAACGTACAATCCTTTCAGCTCTCTATAGGCTTCATAATAATAGTTGGCTCTCCTTAAATAAACTTTATTTGCAGGGTCTAGGATAGAAATATTTGGATGGGAAGAGATGAATCTGGTCCCACAGAGAAGATAGATTCTTTGCTGTGATTGTAGACACCCCAAGCAAGACTGAAGGCGCCCCAATAGGAAAAGGTCAGAAGAACCTGGTAGCTTGCCAACTGTGAGACTGTTAACAAAGGGAGCTAAGAGCACACAATAGATTTTTATTTAAATACAGTACTCCCTGTACTGTAAAACTAGGTGGTAGAATTGGAGTGAACGTCCAGTTCATAAAAATTTCCAATGACTTCAACTCTTTTGTAATCTCCCCTTGGAGGGAAATTGCAAAAAGAAACCATCACACGGAATGCATTGAAAAGTGGACAACAGGTGTGTGGTGTAATTTAAGACAGATTTGGAAATTGAAGACAGATATTTGGAAATATGCATGTGCTTCCCTTTGAAAGCCACCCCCAACCAACATCTTTGACAGAAGAGGATTTTTCCTGTGGAGAATGGAAATCTCATATCCATCATTTTTAGGCTGAAAAAGAGGGAGGGAGATTTGAGGTGACGGCTAGGTTGATAGCTTCTTCCTCAAGCTAGACCCAAAGGAAGGGTCCCTGCAGTTGTAATCACTCTGTCTATATTTTACTTTGGTTATTCCCCTGTCATTTTTTAAATGTTCTTAGAGATATAGCTTAATGGACGCTGTGCTTTGAGGAATTTAGGGACTCATTATGTTTTACTTGGAGCCAAGCAATGTCTGGTAGAACAGGCGATTGGAACGCCTGTTGATTGTTCTGTGAGTTCCAAATAAAGATGTAAGGAAAATTAAAGGTCTGAAAAGAAGGTCATCATCAGCATGCACTAGGAGAGGTTATTGTAACTATTCAAGAGGATCAAGTAGAATAACAGGCTTCTAAAATCTGTAGACTAGGAGAGCCAGTATCATTAATCTTTAGAATATCACAAGAACTTCCTAATGCCATTCAGAAGACACACTTCTACCATCTAGACATGTGGTCATCCCGGGCTGGTTTTCAAAGCTGTAGGAATCAGAATACATCTTGCCCTCAATTAAAAAGGTAAAAGCAAAGCAGTTAGTTTGACCCAAGTATCCTGGCCCATGATAATAACTAGTACAGCTATTTCTATGTATAAATAAGGAATTGTTTTCTTAACTGGATGGTCAACTTATTTATTCATAGAAGGGTATAAAAAACAATGATAATATTTCCCACTTGAAAACTATTTCAGGCATGACAAAGCTAAATTAAGTTTAATTTATTTGGGGAAAAAGAGGTTTCAGGGAGAATTCCCACTTTCTGGCAAGTTTTAGTTAGAGATGTGGGCATCTTATGGTCCTGGAAATGACGAGATAATGTCTGGAGTACTAGAACCTTCCAGAGGAATCCACCTGAATACTCTGGGATCATGTAACATGAGTTATATGTTAGTTAATCCCTTTAATATCTTCCTGATCATGATAACTATGGTTAGTATTATCCTACTATCATTGATAAGATCCTAACTACCATGAACTGAGTATATTTGACCACCTTACTCTGGGATTATTATATAATTCAACCAAATCTTTTTAGCACAATTTATGCCCCCATGAAACATTGAGCTTCTCTTCCACATCAGAGGTTGCAATAAAGTTGAGCATAAAATCTAAAGAGAAACTCAAGGCTAGGTTTACATACTGTATGCTTTTAAGAAAAAAACTTACATTTCTGATAGGGTGAGGATTGCTAGAAATCCTGATAAGCTAATAGCCATACACAAAGAACTTTATGAACTAAAATTATTTAAAGAAATATTAAATTCTGTCTCCTGACTCTTCATGTGCCCTTTATATATTAAATTTCTTTCCTTTATACTTATCACTTTGTAGTATGCTCTATAGTATTGTAGCATACTTGGTCTCTTGCATTTAAAATGTTAAATTTATTAAACCAGTATTTTGTCTCATTTTTTCACTGCTTTCCTCATTGCAATGCCATAAATATATTTGATATTCATAAATTTTGGACATAATCTTATAATCATATTTCTATGAATAATTCACTTTTTCTACCACTGTTTTAGTGTCTGACTTCCTAAATCCATACCCTACACTGAATTTTCAGAAGAATAATGCTTGTCACAGTTTTTAATCATAAAAACCACATGTATTTATACTTGTATGTGAGAATATATAAAATAAAAATCAAATAGATTAAAAATTTCTTTACAAAATTAGGCAAGGGAACTATTTTTTTAGGCAAGGGAACTATTTTAATAACATATTTAATTGGCAGTTTATGTGACTTTATGCGTCTTTCAATAAAATTTCTTATGCTTCTGTGCCTTTTGAAAGTTCAGATATTTTTGTTTCTTACAGGTTTCCATACTCTATTTCTACCTCAATCTATAACTGCTCATTTGGTCTTTAAAGAGCAAGAAGTTTGAATGGGAATACACAGGAATATAAATATAATCGCTAAGTCTTTTCTGACTCATGCAAAGTGGTTATTTCCCAAAAATTCACAATAGTACCTTCTTTCTCACATCCCAGAAACTACTTAAATCCATGCACTAACATCCTTAAAAACTGGGAAATCACCTTGATAATTTCCACTGGGGAATAGAAAAAGAACATTCTTGCCTAAGTATACAACTAAGGTTATTTGTTTTCAAAAAATTCTGATAGTACTCCAGTCTGGCTCATAATCCCACCTTTACTCCACATTAGCCACCTATGACTTTATGATAAAAATTCACTGGGTCTATGCCAGGATTGTTTTAAACAGCATTCTTTCACCCAGGTGGCATTCTCTATTTCTGGAAAATTCTGTTATTTGTTTTGTTTTGTTTTGACTCTGACTATGCCACTTTGTCCTGGATATCTGTCTATATTTCTGTGTATTCATTATTCATCTCCTTGTCAGCATATCCACCTCAATTCAAAAGAAAAAATTAATCCAGAAAATGCTTTGTTTAATAGAATATAAACACCCAAATTTAAAGGATGTTTTGGTTGATTCAGTAAAAAAACACCTAGTATTAAGCCTGTAACCTATAAGGTACTCAATAAATAGAAATTTTCATTTTATACTTAAGGAAAACAGTAATTAAATTGAATCATATATAATAAGTAAGCAGATCAAATCTAATAGTGATCTCAAAATCTATATTATTAGACTTGATTAATAGTGGACACAAAAAATATTTTCAAACATTTTGGCTGTTGATTCAAGAATACTGTTTATTGCTAATTATTTAAACAGGTTCTAAATAAAGGTACTTTAATATTTTTTTATTTTACTCATTTTGATGAAAAGGAATACAAATTTACGTGTAAATGATGAACAAAAACTATATATGCTTTGATTTCTTTTAATGTGGCCAGTAATGGTTTAATGGGTTTTAGGTGGAGAGAAAATAACTCAATGCAAAGTATGTGAAAGATTTCAAGGTGAAACAAATGCTCTTGTCCTTTTCTGTAATAAACACATCACAAGTGACCTCTAAAACTGATAAAGCTATAAGGAAAGTCGAGAGCAGATGCACTACGCGATCAGAGCCGTTTGAATATATTTAACAGATGGCCAAGGCAATGACTTTTTATTTTCTTAGAAAAAGAAATTTCAAGTTGATTTTTAATTTTAGTGCTGGTACTTTTTTTATAAGAACAGTTTTTTTTCTTATAAAATATAATGGAAATCTAACTGAAGAAAGGATAAAAAAGACCTTTTAGTAATGGTCTTAGAGTGAATTTAAGATCATAAAAAATATAGCTTGCCTAGAGCTACAGTGTTAAAGCAAGGTAAGTATAGATAGACAGATCTACATTGGTTTAGTCCATGTGAGCCTGTAGATTGCTACTTCATGGCACTTTCCACAAAGTGCTGAGAATTGTGGTGCCTTTCATTTGACCTAAAAACAGACTTTGTTATATATTTATATAGACTTTGAAAATATTGAACTTAATCTCTTACCTTTGGAAATCACATGTAAGTAAAAATGTGAATATTGTAATACATTACTGAAAGCTGTTCAATATGCTCTTAATTATAAATAGCTCATTCTAAATTTGCTATAAGCATCATCCACGGTGACATACATATATATTCTTTCTTATCCACCCATTTATACGCAAACTTTTATAGTCACATATGCCAGAAATTTCACTTCCCAGATGTCTCCTTTCCATATCTATTCTATATTTGTCTTTTGAACAATCCGAAGTCATTATTGGACACCTGGAAATGAATGGGTTGTACACAGACCCCCTTAAAAGACCCTATATTTTAAAGAGTTAGGAGTTTTTTTGAAGTGGCTTCAATTTACTCATTTTAAAATCTTCTTTGGGTAGTAGACATCACTAAGTATTAGCTATGTCAAGATTTGATGTATAGCAAAGAAATATGAATTTGCCCTTTTCTAATTTTACAAATTTCAATACATATCACAATCATTATATTATTTTATGTTTCAGTACATGTTGCTATTATTGACAATGACCAACCACTTCGAAGTTACATTCAGAATTCCTGGCATTTCACCTTCAAATATTTTATGATGCATGTGCTCTTGAAGATATGGTAATTTCCCCCTTGCAATAGCAATACAATTGAAACATGTGTGACTGCTTAACATTAATTGAATTCTACTCAATCCTTAATGTTAAGCCATGGCATAGACTTTTCATTTTCATTTAGGTTATTGTTTTTGTATAATCTAACTCTCTTATATTTTCCTAATCACCAATTACATTTGTTTTAGCTGTTTTTCTTTTCAATAAAAAATACCACATAGATAATGGTGCAACCTTTTTATTATATCACATTAAATGATATTTATTGATGTTTTGTTTTTAGTCAAAACAATGCTGAATTTTAATAATAAGTTGAGGAGCTTGGACAAGGTCTGTCCATTAGAAATATATCAAATTTATATATATATATTTAATGTAAGAAATTTATTTTAAATCAAAGAGATATACAGTATCCCAATATCTACTTTTATTTTTTTCTTTTGTCTGTAGTAAGGAGTGACCCCTGTTGGCCTTTGGAATGCCAGATCTGATGCTAGAGATGAATATGAAGAGATACATACAAGTCAACCCCTTTATCTCTCTGTACTATCTCATTAGCATAGTCTTAATAAAAAATGTTGGCATCAATGGGTCACAGTATTATTTTTTATCAAAAGAAATCTTATGTTACTGGTTAATTTATATTCCATGAGTTAGCAATGATTAAATATATCATATTTTTTCTCTATATAAGATTCAACTGACCATAAGATGCACACAGTTTATAGATGAAGAAAACAAGAAAAAGTAAAAGTTGTAGCAATGATCAAATAATCTTAAATAAAAGCTCTATATGTGACAATGAAAGTCTATTTATATGACTGCTCATACTACATGGTATGTTTGCACAGTAAAGGGGCATAATACTTTGCCCACATCTCTTTGGGGGGAGTGCATCTACAATAGTCTAAATTTTTAAGAGCAATGAACACTTTCAGTTGTTCATTGTCATATAGATATAACTGGGAATAGGTTTAATGGGAATATGTCAACTGGTTTTAAGCCTTGAGAACCAGAATTATATATTAATTAGAAATTGAATATTGGTTAAAAAATAAAAATACATTGACATACAACTTTCTCAAAAATGTTCATTATGTTTGATGTATGTTTCTTACTTTCTCAAATTCTGTTTGTACTATTGTTTTAGTTTTTAGTTATTTATATATAAAATAAAATCAATATAGGAGGAGCTTTTGAAAATTAGATATGTGATCACAAGTTATATTTCTAGAGATACTTTCCTTTTATTCCCTTAAAAACCATATGCCATATGACCAAAATATGTATTTAATTTTGGAACTGAAGAAATTGTTGTCTGTTCTGAAATATATGTCTCTACTGAGACTTCAAATAATCTGCAGAACTAAATTAGGATAGGCTAGCAAAGTAATATTTTTTCTTAATTACTGTTCTTTTTATTAGTTTGAAATTGTGACCTTCCTCTGCACATAGATCTAATTAACTGTATTGTCGCTAATTTCGTAGTTAAGCTTTTGTTTTAAAAAATCAAGATGAAAAGAAATAAGTGTCTTCTGGAGATGAAACATCTGTCAAGATATCAGATGGTCCTTCCAGAAGAGTTTTGTCTGTATTGAATGTAACAAAAGCTTAAACAAAGATACAAGATGGGAACTGAAGTCCTTGCTTGTTGTCTTCCATATCTGTGAGAGTTGTATATTGTGTATTACTGGCTAAATTACCTTCAAAGATATATTTAGTTTGCACTATTTTTTTTTGTTTCTCCACTTTTAAACTTATTCACAGATCAACCAGATGTCAATCACATAAATTTGTCTTTTCCATACTTACTTAGGAAAAGTTTCTGAATAAGATTAAGGTTGACTTTGTTATTAATTGCTCTGTTTCTATACCAATGTCTCTACAAATGATCTGAGACCTAATGACAGACAGTGGAGAATCAGAAGACCCTATTATTAATAATGGCTGTATATTCCTGGTGTTCCTTAGTGGCTTGGGGATGGGGGTAGATCAGCTGTCTGCTTATTTCTTTTTTTGGTTATTGTTCCTTACCTTATCATGGCCATCACCTGCATGTTTCACAGACTGTTATTTTAGTTAAGAGATGCTTAATGGAAGGGAAAGAGTCAACTGTCATTGTTTTTTTAAAGCATTTTGAAGGGAAGCATTGGGAAGAAGACAAAGTGCATTCTTTGACTTACTAGAATTGGAAAACTTGAAAAGTAAAACCAAATGAAAGACACTTCTTGGAATAATGTGACCATAATGCTTACTAGGGTTGTTCAAATGTTTCTATAGAAGGAGAATAAAATCATCATTACTTAATGTAAAAATTAAAATAGAAGTATGGGGAATTTGATGCAAAAAGTAAGATCTTTCATTTTGTCATTTTGGAAAGTGAGAGAAAAAAAGTGTGTGTGTGTGTGTGTGTGTGTGTGTGTAAAACAAAGCACAAAACTCTCTGAAGAATATTGATGGGTGACCAATGAAAAGACATGGAAAACAATATAATATAGAAAAATAGGTGCTATAGGTCTTAAATAATATATTTTAAAAGCTTGAGTTATGTGAACTATCATTTTTTCATGAAAATTAAAATGCTTGTTTTCAGCAAAAAATGTCTAGATCCTTAAAAATTAATATTGGGGAGTAATAGAAAAAGCTTCAGAGCACAGAAACCAGGTTAATTTGGTGGGGTTTTTTGTTAATATACATTGCTGCTATTAAAAGCAAAATGATAAAGTATCACAATTCTCACTTGTGCATATTTTAAATTAAGAATATTTCATTCTAGTTATAAAACAATCAAGTTTTATTTCTGAGACTACTAATGAGGAATATTAATGCAGTATTTCATGACAGATTAGTGCTTTTCTATAAACACTCAGTATACTTTCATTCCTTTTTTAATCTAGTAACTTACTTTTGCATCTAGACTACATAAAAGCTGCATATTGTATTTCCTATATTGATTTTTTATTGTGTATATTTGGAACCTATAAGAGGAACATCTGTCTCTATCACATATTAGGGCACCTGGCAAATAAAATAATAAAACAAAACTTCCATTGGTGCAATAAAGTATATTGCCTGGCAAAATCCTGCCAGCTGTTAAAATTCTGTCAGGCTTCCTTTGTTTAGCATAATATATAAGCTCACCTAGGTAGAAAATTCTGACACCTACTAAACCCTTTTGTTTAACACAAATTATTTTCTTTAAAGACTATGTGTCACAAAGATCACATAGTTGATTGTAATACATTTGCTTCCAGGTAAGTGTACAAAAAATTATTTACATAGGAAAAAAAAACAGAAAGAAGTAAAAAGGCAGCAAGAATGTCTGTGAAAATTATTGAATCCTAGAATTAGGTCATAAAGTCATTCAGAAGGTTTAGTTAGCTCTTGATGTCTGTTGATCATTCTGTTACTTTCGTTTCTGAACATCAGATGGATTCAGATACACACTGACATCTCAATCGATGTGTTCCTATGGGGATGACAGCAATAAAAATCTTCACAGCTATGTGGTTCCAAAATTTCAAGCATTATTGCTGATACGGTGACTTTTGTGGGACATATTTTAGACTGCCAGGGCTTCCAGAGGTACAAAAAGGCAGAGAAGAGGTGAATACGCTAAATCCAAAAGTATCCTGGTGATGTCAGCCCAAATACCAGCATGCCTGGAGTCAAATTTGTTTCTCTGCAGAGACTAAAGAAGTGATGAAGGAGGACCATTGGCAAAGCAGAGATTATGGGTGATATATGCAGTAAGCATAGGGACTTAACTGGCCCTCTCCTCCTAAGAGTGCCAGTTTTCTGCTACATTGGTCAGTGTATCCATACTTTTTCACATCTTCGGTTTACCTCTCTCTCAAAAAACAGAGTGAAACTATGGAACTGGCCAAATGCGAGCTTTTTCTAAATCTTTAGAATGTCTTTCTTTAATTATAAAAATTCAAATCAAGAAGGTGGCATTGACACATATAGAACTTTCCTATGACTTAGTCTACACACCATTCTATGTATGTTTAATTGATGTAGATCTCAGCATGCAACATGATCGTTTGCCATTACAATCAAGAGAGCTTTGGGGGTGGAAACCTGAAAAAGAATGATTCTATTTTGATATCTGGTGAATGGGTCTAGCCATGATGAACACCTGGATATAGGAAAGAATAATGGAGGTAGGTGAGATTCACAAAGAGATCAGAGCCCTCTGCAAGTGCCACCAGCCACTGGTCTATTAAGAAGATTAGATTACAGGGTCCCGGGAGATAGCATGGAGGTAAGGCGTTTGCCTTTCATGCAAAAGGTCATCGGTTCGAATCCCGGTGCCCCATATGGTCCCCCTGTGCCTGACAGGAGCAATTTCTGAGCATGGAGCCAGGAGTAACCCCTGAGCACTGCCGGGTGAGACCCAAAAACCAAAAAAAAAAAAAAAAAAAAAAAAAAAGATTAGATTACAGCGACGAGTACAGCTGAAAGGGGAAGTCAAGCACAGAATACTCAAAACTCAATGATGCTGTGAAGACAGACATTGGTGAATATGAATGAAGGAATATGCTTATTATCCAATTCTGGTGGAGCTATGAGAGCCTTTACTGATATCTAGCTGCCAAGCGAGACAGGGTACACAGCTCCCCACAAAGAAACACTCTTCACAAATGGTATTCTCATGAGCACCTTTTCTTGACTTTTGAAAGCAAGTTCAATTCCTTTGTATTGGATATGACACCATGGCTTTTTGGTGACTTGAGATTTGGGCTGTTTGTTCATAGGAATCAAAAGTGGAGAATCAAACAAACAAACAAAAAAAGAAATAGTGGACACTAACTATATCTTTGAAGGTGATTTAGCCAGTAATGCACAATATACAACTCTCACAGATATGGAAGACAACAAGTAAGGAGTTCAGTTCCAATCTTGTATCTTTGTTTAAGCTCTTGTTACATTCAATACAGACAAAACTCTTCTGGAAGGACCATCTGATATCTTGAAAGATGTTTCATCTCCAGAAGACACTTATTTCTTTTCATCTTGATTTTTTTTAAACAAAAGCTTAACTACGAAATTAGCGACAATACAGTTAATTAGATCTATGTGCAGAGGAAGGTCACAATTTAAAAGCAGCAGCAATCACTTCAAGGTACTTCTTCTAAGCTTGAATAAGACTATCTATTTGCCAAAATCTATACATTGTTAATTCCCAATCTACCCTTAACTGACTCACAGAAAATTGTTCTTAACATGATCAATGATGCATTTCTGTTTTACTTAAGAGTAAAAGCAGAATCTACCACCAAGGTTTGTTTGCAAGAATGATCACATTGGTAAATTCAGGACTCACAAACAATTAAAAGCAATTCTCTCTCTCTCTGTCTATATATATATATATATAGACAGAGAGAGAGAATATATATATATAGACAGAGAGGATATATATATATAGACAGAGAGAGAGAATATATATAATATATAATATAAAGTTCTTCCATTTAAAAGGTTTGAAATTTCATTGTTATGGGTAAAACACCAGTATGATCCTAAGCTCCCTAGCCCCCCTCCCAGTCTAGGTGAATAATAATTTCTTTAAGGGAAAAAAGAAAAGAAACTCTCCACACACTTAATCAGGCTAGACTAGCCTATTTGGTAGCTGTCACTTGAAATGGATGTGTTGTCACCTTTTCGTGAATGGATGAAAACAAACCCCCTAAATAAATGATAAATACAAGCAGCAGTCTCAAAGTGCAAAGAAGAGGGTAAGGGGGTGGTGCAGGCAGAATAAAAATAAATGAATGAATGAGCCAGGAAGGTTTTACAAAGGAGCAGTGACAAATCTCTGAAGGCTATGGCTGTGTTTATTTGAAAGACAGAAGGCATCATTTGGGTGTTCCTTGAACCATTTCATCCCTACCTGGACACAGGTTGACAATTACATTTTTGCTTCAGGGACAGATAAAGGAATGGGCGAAAAATCAGAACAAAAGAGGGCAATAAAAGAAGAGACAGATCACAAACTTGAGTTATTGTTGACATCATAATTAGGTCCTTTTCAACTATCCCGTTGACAGGATCGAATTGAGAAACTAGGAATCTTGTGGGAACTATGTTTCTTCAACTTTAAGAGATAGAATCATCAAGTTGAATTACAACAGAGGCTGAAAGTGAAATATTTAAAACTATAGGAAATGATAAACTGAATACATTACACTAGTCCTTGCTTACTATCTTCTACTACAAACTATGATGCTGACTTGTTAAAGGATAAGAGAACAAAAGCAACTCTAAGGAGGTGAAAATGATGGGGAAAATGTAGCCTCCCATATGCGAGCTTTTTTGTCATTTGATAAAATATTTTGAGCATCATGTTTGAATTTTTCTACAATAAAGATGATTTTTTGAATAATCATGACTTTTTTGAATTTGCACCAAAACCAGATCAATGAAAGATTGTTTTCTTGTTTGTTTTCTTGTTCTATGCCTAGCCTAAAACAATAATAACAATAATAATAAATTTCAAATTTATTAACCTAAATATTCCATATTAGGTACCAACATTACCTCCCTTTTCTAAATTTTAAACATTGATTCTCTTTATGAGAACCCTAATTTTATTTATAATATTTTATTTTATTTATTATATTTATATTACTTTGCAAAATCACTCACTCTCACAATTAGATTATGAGTCTTATTTTCAGCAGTACTTCCCTGTGGTGTAGGAGATATGGATTTTTATATAAATGCTACTATCCAGGTGCTTTGTTTTTGAAATGAATAATACTATTTAATAAACAGTCATGTATTATTTTTATTTTACAGCGGCTATCTGCCATAAAAGCTATTCATTTTCACAATCCTATTTTTGACTGTTCCCTGTTAAACTGCCATGATCAACACATAACTTGATACTCTAATTTTTACTATGCTCATGAATTATTTGGAGGATGTATTATGATACAAATCTCTAAGATGCACCCTGTGTCTCAGAATCTATAGATTTTTTTTGGTAGGACCAAATAATTTAAATTTATAACAGGATCTTGCAGAAGGCTCCTGCTGCTGGCTCAGAGAAAATGCTTTGAGAACCATTTTAACTGTAGTATTTATCTATTATTCATTCCTTCACAGAAAACATGTGTAATGGGGGCTGTACTAAGGAATATCCGAGTAGCATTATTAAATATGCTTTACATGATCAATTTCATAGTCTAGCAAAAAAAGGTGTCATTGATTGATCAGTCCCTCTATCCCATTGGTCAAGAACAACCCCAAGGGAATTAACACCATTGACCTTGTAAATGGATCGTGCATGATGCAGCAGGATTGCTCATGATTTCAGACACTGGCTTAGAGGTTTTCCAGACATGGAAAGAAACAAAAAAGCAGTGCTGTAGGTAGCTGACTAGAGTGACACTGGTTTTGATAACCAAGATAGGAAGGAGAAATAGGGGCTTTGTAGGAGGAGTTTGACACAATGGCACTTGTAAAAATCAGATTCTGCCTTGGGAAACCTGGTTTGGGTTTTATGAGCACAAAAACATAATCAGAAAAATGAAAGATTCTCTATTTTTTTTGTTATAGCCTAGAGTACAATAGAAAACAAAGTTTACACTAGTATGTATAATTGTATGCATAACATATACATAAATGTAAAATATCTACTTAGTATTTTGTATATATTTTAAAATCGATTCAAAGTATAGTTTAAAATTCATTCAAAGTATCTTAAAATCCATTCAAAATTTAAATGATACCATTGGTTAGTATGTACTTAAAAGAAAATTCTGATCAAAAATTAAATAAGTTATCTTTTATTCTGTATAAATTCAATGATTGCCAAGTATGAAAATGTGATCTTGGGGTTTACATATCCAAAATGTTAATAGTTATAGTTGCAATCATCTTCATTTTAAACATACATTAGTGAAAAACATTAAGTGAAATATATTTTTATCTGTTCAACTATTCTTTCAGTGTATGTATTGAATCAATGAATATATCTATATGAGGAGAAAAGTGTAAAGTGATATTTCAACCTTTTTTAACATTTCCATCTTGAACACTAAGACCAATTATTATTCATAATAGCCCAAATTTGGATGCAACCCAAGTTTCAAATTCAGATGCATGGCACATACACATAGTGTATGTGTAAGAAAAGATAAAATTTATTTGGAACAATAGTACAGTGGGTAAGGTACTTGCCTTGCATACAGACAACCTGTGTTCAAATTCCAACATCTAATATGATCCCCTGAGCATATCAGGAGTGATTTCTGAGCACAGAGCCAGGAATAGCCCCTTAGCACTCTCAGATGCGGTCCAAAAGACAAAGAAAACAAAATACCAAGTCAAATAATCTGCTGCTATTGAATGAATCTGGAGAGAATCATATTAAGAGAAGTTAGTCAGAAGAAGGAAGACAGAGAATAATTACTCTCAAATGCACTTATAAAGAAATATAGTAGGAGGATGACAAATGCTGAAAGGTAGACTATTTCATGCATGTGCTTGACCATTAACAGTTTTGCAAACTTAATGCCTTAAATGTAAAATTTAAACATATGTTAATTTTAAAAAATGTACTGTGGTTATAACTATGGCTGTTACATGGTTTAATACTGTTGTAACTATGGTTTAATATTGTTATCAAAAGAGAGTAAGGGGGCCTGAGAGGTAACACTACAATATACAATATTTGCCCTTGCAAGTGCTAGCCAAGGAAGGACCATGGTTCGATCCCCTGGTGTCCCATATGGTCTCTCAAAGCCAGTGGCAATTTCTGAGCGCTTAGCCAAGAGTAACCCCTGAGCATCAAATGGGTGTGGCCCCAAACCCAAAAATATTAATTAATTATTTAAAAAAGATTAAGCGTGACAACTTAAGCAAATTATAATACTTTAGTAGAATATATTAGCCATTTCTAAAACTAAACACTATATCTTGGTTTACTAATCTGGTATGGCATATTAGCTATGTATGAAATATGACATCATTTTTTGGGGGGTTTTGGGCCACACCCAGCGATGCTCAGGGGTTACTCCTGGCTATGTGCTCAGAAATCGCTCTTGGCTTGGGGGACCATATGGGAAACCGGGGAATCGAACCGTGGTTCGTCCTAGGCTAGCACAGGCAAGGCAGGCACCTTACCTCCAGCGCCACCGCCCGGCCCCTTTTAATGAAGTATTTGCTCTATTACAAATTGACTCTCCAGCACCTGGAATTTTGCTTGCTCCTAGGATCAACTTCTTAATAGCTGCTGGCTTGATTCTTACACCCCAATAGTGAGGAAGCTTACATACTGTTACACCCCTCGTTATGATTTAACTAAGAGAAACCAACACACAGCACCCATAACATGCTTGTGTGTCCTCTAGCAAGTTAAGAAATTGAGAGATAATAGATTGTGGATTGATTCAAACTATTGAAAGAACTCATTCTATATATTAATATATTCGTGCTTTCCTCATTATGTATTTTATTTAAAAAGAATCACGCTTTTCTCTGCCTTTTAGAGCTCCCTGTCTGGGACAGATGCCAGATTATTAAATGCTACTGTTGGAACTCTCATGCAAAGTACAAAGATATCTGTACATGTGCTAATTATGGGGCATAAAAAGAGGTGAGCAATAAAGTTTGGGTGAAGTTATATGGATCAGCACAAGAGAGGTTGTGAAAAGTAAAAATGATGAGATGGTGCAAGTTGAGAAGAGGAAAGGAGAAAGAGAAAACTCTGGAAAAGAATATTCAGCAAGACCTGTGCAGAGTAATCATGTAGGAGACACTGTACGTGTTTTGATTTTACTCCATTGAAGATCGTGAAGCAGAAGTTTTTATCATTTTTGTGGGAACTCGGTCTTTATTATTGAGGTGAAGGATGCTGGTGGGTGAGATTCATATCAAATCTATTAACATCTTCTTGACTCCAAGTTGCAATGATACGTAATTTAACAATCTATAATCCTGGATTCTAGAGATGACTTTGTCACTGGTTAGCTAAGAACTAGAAATGAAAATTAGCTTCTTTGTGATGTCACTTTCATTATTACAAGATGAACCATTTTATGATTTCAGGCATTTTTGAACATATTCATAAAAGAGCAGTTGTATCTGAAAATTATAAATGTAGAAATATATCTTGTATTTGCAAAGCATCTATTAACTTTATTTCAGGTTCTTAGAAGACTGATATTTGATGCACAGAAACATCACTCTCCCATGCAAACATTCATTTGGATCAAATCTATTGGCAGTCCACAGATAGTAAATTGGGAGAATACTGATGTGAATGTAAACCCAATTTGGAGATAAAGAAAATATATGTATTTTGCTTTCTGCTTGCTTAACACTACATTTATCTTTGGTGTCATTTTCTACACATATGCCAATCACACAAACATTGCATTCATATGTGCATTATGTATATATATGTATATATATATACATACAAATAACACTTTCAGATAATATCTGTCATACCTAGCATTCCCCAGTTTGTCATTTGGGGGAGGAGGTAACTCCTAAAACTATTTAAAATGAGTTGCTTTCTGCCTGTATGAGTGGAAAGAAATAGGAAACTTCATATACAATATTTGCCCATGATTTAAGCATATTCTCCCTTAGACTTGGTGATTTCTCTTTTCATCTTTCTTAACCCTCTCCTCCTACTTTCTATTTGAATTTATATTAGAAAAGAAATGATTTAGCCATTCCAGACCTTCCATAATATTCTCAACCTCTATGTTTCATTTTCACAGGGACCCACAGCATTTGGAGGTCATAGTGATAGAATCACCTTACCTGATACTTCAGGGTTTAAACAGAGCCCACTGCAAGTCAGTTGTCTATAGCTCTAGGACACTGCATTCGTTTCCACCTGCTCACCTTCCTCTCTGTGTCCTCACTACTCTTAGACAGCCCTTGGCTTCTATTGAGTTTAATGAATGCTCTTAAGTGTTATGGGGAAGAAAGCAGAGTCAGGAAAAATAGGGACCATAAAGAATGCGCAAGCAAAGGAGGATTGTCACTACTACTGCACAGTGCAGATCACAGCGTGATAGCCTCAGTGTAAGTCCTTCTTCCGTCCAGTAAAAATGAAAACAACATTGTAATAAATTAGCTGGAACTGCTCTTCCCCAGGGTTCAGTGGCAGTGTGATGGATGTCCCTGAACACAGACGCTCTGGCTTTCACTGTGCCAAGGTTTTCTACCACAATATTTTCAGGCTTGAAGTCATGGTCATCAACACTTGATTAATATGAGGAGGGAAAGTTAAGATAACACTGGGGATCTATTTTCTTAGACAATGCAACCTATTAACAGGATAATATTGGATCTGAGTTAAGTTGCTATCGATCATCATAAGAATGATCATTTTTATATACAATTGGTAGTGAATTGCACCAACACATTTCTCATAGTAAGCAATGATTTGCCTAATCTTACATGTATATTTCTTATAAATATTTCTTGTAAATAGTCTTCTTTACTAATTTTTGTGAAAGAGACACTTAAACTTTGTATTGTTTTTTAACATTAAACCTTACATGCAGTTATCCAGAGTATATTTTAGTAATAGTAATCCAATACATATATAAATTATACACTTAAAATATATGCATATCTATATAAATTATTTTGATCATACAATTTCATTTTATAAATACTTAAATCACATTCACCAAACTCAACCCACCAAACAAATTTACTAATATTTGTGAACTCTCAGAGGTAAAGATAGCCAAGCATATAACTTTATTAGATAAACTACTATTGACAGAAATAAATCTGTATATATTCTCTACATCCAGTCATATGTTTTTCTTGCTGAAAAACACAGGCTGCCAGAATATCCCCCTGCCTTTAATAATTGTCACAGAGAAATGAATGTTCAAGTAAATATTGAATAATATATTTTTACTGAAGAGTTTAACTGAATAAGTAAAAATAATTTTGAAAAATGACTTGCATAGTTGAATGGGAGATAATAAATTCATTTAGTCACTCTCTGTATATATATTTTTGTAGCATTTCTTATCCCTTCAGAAGAAAATGAGTTCCAATTCCCATGATACTGGCTTGATTGTGACTTGCTTGTGCATAGCTGTTTTATTTCTGTGTATACTTAAAGAGAGTAATATAGCTATAGTGTATTCTTTACCTAATATATAGTAGATATTATTTAATAGTTTCACAATTTGTGCAAGTTAATATCAGAATGATTATAAGGTATATGCCATTAGATCCTCAGTTAAAAATAATCAGTAGCAAGTAATTAGTTGGTTGTAAGTTTTTAGTTAGGAAATGGAGACATGGAATTCAAAGCCTTCTAGTTTGTGATTGGCATATTAATTTCTCATTGGTGTATAGAATATATCCAAAATAGAAGCTTTATTCTATCTGAGATTGCATAGTATAACCTAATTAATTCACACTCTTTTTCCCTCCAGTAAATTGTTTTTATTTATTCAAGCTAAATGTAACTGGATTTCATTGGATTTTTATAGATACTCACAGTGAAGTTCTTGTGATTACATTAAATACCTTTATATCCCTCTTTTCCTATGCTCACCTCCATGCTCTATTAAGATGGTAACACACTCTTGCTGAATACTGAATATTTTATCTTGTATAAGAAATGACCAATACAGAGTCATATCCAAAGCATAAGATGTTTACTCTTCTTGTGAAATTATATCTGATTAGATAGAAACAATGTCTTATTCAGTTTTATGACTTATGGTGGGTATGAGACATAGCAGGCTTTCATTTGTTACATCAAATATAAATAATTGATTCGAATGTAGTCATCAAAATGTTTTATTTCAAATTAAGAGATATGGCAGAGATTAAGGCACCTGCCTTGCATGCAGTCAATTTTGTTTCAATCCCTGGTATCATGTAATCTAGAGCTGGTCTGAGTGCCATCCTGGAACTCCTTAGGGCCAGTATTACCTGGAGTCCTGAAGACCTTGACAGTACTAAGTAAATAGATTCTTCAATTGAAGGCAACCAATAATCATAAGGAGGGGTGCCAGGCCTTCTGCATGCCACTTAGGAGAAGCTCCATACACTTACCCCCCCCAAAAAAAAAATCATCTAAAACATTTCTTTCAGAATTGAATAAGTTGAGTTACCCATGGAATTGATTAAAGTTTTAGAAAGTCTTTTAGTTATACTTGTAAAAAATGAAAAAACAAACAAAATCCCTATTTTAAAAGACAAGAGAATACGGGGGCCGGGCGGTGGCGCTGGAGATAAGGTGCCTGTGCTAACCTAGGACAGACCGTGGTTTGATCCCCCGGTTCCCCATATGGTCCCCCGTGCCTGCCAGGAGCAACTTCTGAGCGAATAGCCAGGAGTAAGCCCTGAGCGTCATCGGGTGTGGCCCAAAAACAAAAAACAACAACAACAACAAAAAAAAAGACAAGAGAATACACAGTAAGAAGCAACAATAAAACTATGACCATGGATTACAAATTTGAAATTACTAAACAGGTGAATGCAGTGTTGAGGGAGGAAATTGAGGACTCTTAGAAGCAATAAGGACATTGGCTGAGGATATTGGGCTGTGAGTTGATGTTCAGTAATTATACATCAAGACCATAAATGTTAACATAATTATAGACATGTTAGTTAACTTCAGTCATAAATGGAAATAAATACATGTGATAAAACAAAAATAACAAAAAAACCCACTGTTTTGTCTAAATTAAAGAAAAAGAATTTATGGAAGTAAAAATCCGGAACTTTCTAACCATGGCAAACGAACCACATTAATCACAAGAGAGTGAGTGGATTCTTCCTCTCTGTGTCTTGTTCTGTTTTCACTGTTTCACTCTCCTCATCTTTTTTTTCCCTCTCTTTAAAGTCTAGAATTGTTCTGCTATTGTAGACATCAACCAAAGACCAGTTTTTTTTTGTGGGTTTAATCTTTATTGCTCACATAAAACTTATTTACCTTTTCATATTTTGTTTCTGAGTTTCTGGAAGCAGGGTCTCAGTTGATTTGGTTTGGACCAGGAATTACTCAACTTGCCCAATTACTGGTCTTCTGCGAAAGTCATGAACAAGTTCTAGGAGGGGAGGGCAGACAGCAACTCTAAGAAGAGTGAAGTGGAGCACATCAGGGTTTAAAGATCCTCATGAGCAAAGAAAAAATGTCTATACTACATTGAAGTTAGTTCAATCAAACAACATTGGTTGTAGAACTTTACTAAGTCCTAAATGCTTTGCCATTTTGCAGATAAACTAATTACATCTTCTCCTATAATTTCTTTCTCCCCTCTACATATGCACCATTCCTTTCTTGAGCATACTCTTTAATATTTTTGAAGAAATGCTAATTATAGCATATACTTGAGATGCACATTATTATATAACATTATTGCATGCATGCATGTATGCATAAAGTCAATTTTGTTTTAATTCCTGGGATCAGGTAATATCTGGAGCTTGTCTGTGTGCAGTCCTGGAACTCCTAGGGTACTTCTGTGGTCTTGAGACCCTTGATGTGTATTGACTGAATATCACCTAGCAGCCCAGTATACCCTCAACATTTACATAACTTCACCATTAAAAGTGAGAAGTGGTTTATAAAACTTACCAGGATGGAGGCACAGGAATAGCCTGGGGTAGGTGTGAAATGGTGACAATGGTGGAGGGTGTAGTGTTAGAACTCTATGCACAAAAACATATCATTAGCAATGTTGTAAATCATGGCACCTAAAATAAGAGAATGCAATTTAAAAATTAAAGTCAGTTCTATTCTTTACCAATAATCAAGCCTTTTCATTATATTTAACAACCACACTTTTTTCTTCTTTTCTGGCAACCACTAATGTGGTCTTATAGCTTAAAATTCAATTTTATTTTATAGATATGTATTTACACATATGTACATATGCATTTAAATATATGTTAAATATTCACAAAATTCTTTTGATACAATATCAAAGTGCTTTATTAGATAAGAGAAAAATATCAACAGACTAAAAAAATAATTCCAAATTCAGTGATTTAGAAATGTATTGTTTCCATTTTCATGGTATTATTTATGTAAAATACATACACTTTTTTGTCTTAACTTAGGTCTATTTATTTTTATAGTCCAAGTTAGCATATTCAAATACTGTAACAACTTACACACTTGATAAATGAAAATATAGTTCTTTTTCTGTATTTACTTTAGTAAAGTTCAAGATATAAGTTGAATCTATTCAACTCGATCTGTGCTTTCTTTGAGTTCTGTGAATATCCTCCATATTTCTTCTCTAAACTCCATATCTGAAAGACTAGGTCAGTGGTCGGCACCCTGCGGCTCGAGAGCCACATGTGACTCTTTGCACTTTTAATTTG